>JANLJB010001351.1:0-50000 GCA_026212285.1 Bursera cuneata | reverse complement strand
TTGATACAAAAGTACTTATCTTGACGGTAGCAAGTTCCTTTCCAACATGGTTCAATATTTTATCAAATTGAAGGGGTCCCCCCCTTCTGCTTGACGACACGGAGCCTAGGAGCAACAACGTCGGTTTCGTGCAATAATACTTCTTCCACGTCTAACGTGGACCTCTGCAGAAATTTTTAGCTATCTAAACAGTCTAATTCGGCTGATTCCATGAAAATAGCGACTAAATTGTCTACTTATTTTACTGTACTGAGTGGCCGATATGAAAATTCTATCTTCATCAGTTGATGATCCATGGAACCTGAATTTAAACTTTGAATTCACATCACGTGCATGCACATGGTAAGAGTCAACCAAGTCAAAAACGCTGGCAGGGTAGGAGGTAGAGGTAGAGGTGGTGGTGAATGAAAAGTAGTAAATGTTTTAATTAATTACAGAGACGGGAAGTGACATGAACAAAGAGGACACAGAAAGTTGGGATCAATCTTTCTCTTTGTCAATTAAGTTTACTATCTTTCGCCAAAGACAAATCCTAAGATTCCTGTTTTCCTTCTCAACACACACTTATAGAACTTTCCCCGTTCCTCCAAAATGGTAAAAACTTATTGCACTTTCATTTTCATGTTAGAAAAAAGAATGGGTGAAGTAAATGACTGAGAAATTAACAGTTCACTTTCAAATGAAACAGTTCAGCACTAGTCCACTGTACTGTACTTTCTGTCTTTGGAACTCAATTGCAACCTTCGCAAACCTCAAAACATTGCAAGCAGTGTGCTTTTCATCATTGTAATTCGAACCAATGTGAATTCAAAAGTTAAGGCTTAGGTGAATTGGCCACAGTGGACATTTAATTGCACCGAAATGACTTTTGCTCGGTTTTTTTTTTTTTTGTCAAGTAACAACAAATATGATGCAACAATAATATAAGAGAACAAAACGTTAGACAAAAGATAATATGAGTCATTATTAACCCTACCCTAACATGCATCTATATATCGCTCTTCAGTGACAAGACCCGCAATACATCCCCCATTGTCTTTGCTTGGTGGTCCTCTCTCTCTTTCTCACTTTTTTCTTTTCACACTTTTTATCTCTTACGCAGACTGATCATCAACACGAAGTATGTCAACAACACTCAGCCATCTCTTTGATCTCCCTGAACAGATATGCTATGTGCAATGTGGTTTCTGCACTACCATTTTACTGGTAATGTACTGCTTCGATCGGTTTAAAACTTTTGGGATATATATATATATATTTTTTCTCGTTTTCATTTATCAAATCTCAAACATTTATTTGCAGGTAAGTGTCCCATTTAGCAGCTTGTCGATGGTGGTAACGGTGAGATGTGGCCACTGCGCAGGCCTTCTCTCTGTGAACATGATGAAAGTCTCGTTTGTTCCTTTGCATCATCTAGCTTCTCTTAGCCATGATGATGAGGTTTCCCTTTCGTGTGCTCTTAGTGTCTCTAGGAATTAATAAGAACATCGTTTTTTCGCTATAAACAAATCAAGGACAAAGATATATGTTTGTTTACAAAGAATCGAGATAACTTGATGTATATGCTTTATAGTATGTTCCTCTAATTAGATTTATAACTTGCATATTCAATTTCTTTATAATTTATGATAAGATCCTTTTGCATTTTGTTAATATCTCTTTCCATCTCTAAATTTCCAGCCAAAAGAAGAAGTTTGTATGGAAGAAGTGGATGCACAGAAGGCGTTGGACAGGCTTAGCCCTTCCATACTGACATCTTCTGACAACGAAGAAGAAGATATTTTCTGTGTGAATCACATGGCTAATAAACGTATGCATATCTAGCTTCCTAAATTTTGGAGAAAATGTTAATTGATCAGCTTAATCTTATGCTAGTTAGATTCTCTACAGCCCCAGAAAAGAGACAAAGAGCTCCATCAGCGTATAACCGCTTCATCAAGTAATCAACTTTCTGTTAAAGAAAGATATATAAACAAGAGTATTGATCGGAAGTAATTAATTTCTAATGTTTATATCTATGGCAGGGAAGAAATCAGAAGGCTAAAGGCTGAAAATCCAAACATGGCTCACAAGGAAGCTTTCAGTACCGCAGCAAAAAATGTAAGCAAAGTAGCTGCTATCAATAACCAAGAGCTAGCTACAAGATTAAATTGAGCAACGCGAAATATAACAAGAAAAAATCAAAGGGATAGAGAAGAGGACCTATTCTATTCCAAATGTAAACTAAATCTTAACGTGTTTGACAAAATTTTCAGTGGGCCCATTTCCCTTCAATTCAGTATAAAGGAGATGGAGAGAGCTGTGGCCGGGAAGAGGAGAAAGCAACTTGGAACTCTGATGCCACTGAGGTAACGAATATGTATATATATAATATGATATAATAGTACTTCAAAGCTGTGCCCGCAGTTGGGTCTAATGTTCCCATTAAATGCCGTAATCGGTAACCAGACTATTTCGTTTTAAATCTCATCAAACATGAAGTTCCCTTGTATATATACTGGTACGAAGAACTCGGACTGGTTTGATACATATATCAGCCTGCATAAGTAATGCATAATTATAATTCGCTCCACTACAAAGCTACTTCGCTCTGTATGTTTAGCTCATCAATAAATGTATGTGCATGTGTAGGAACGGGTGGCCCCGTCTTTCTGCATCCGCTGTCTCTTGGCCACTTCGTGAACCTTTTATAGCCTATGCTTGCTCGTATCTGCATTTGTCTTGTAATGTGTAATCTATTATTAGAAATGCTGTGACCATAGGATCCCACATGCACAGTATGTTGTACTATTTTCCGTTCAGTTTTCATAGTGTTTCCAAAAGGATAAGGAAACACTTTAATGGGACTTTTTTTTTTTTGAAGGGTGATCAGGAAAATTATCTAGCTAGGTTGCTAGCTAGCTGTCTATCACAAATCCTTCACTAATACTCAAAATCTCAGTTTGTGAGATTATGATCACCGGTTATCTTACCATCTTACTAAGTAACAAGCATTAGATGAGTGCTCATGCTGATATGATGAGAAGTGTGTGGTTGACAACTATATGGATACATAGCTCATATCGTAATTAAGGACTTACATTACATGCCTCTTTCTTGGATTTCAACAACATGTAAAATTTATGAGTTACCCTTAAAGGTATGTATTTAACATGCAGGACTTAAGACATCTTTAAATAATATATATGCTACGGAAATCGCTGCTTGACTTTGATCAATCTCTTTCAAAAAATTTTCAGGTCCACGTAGAAGCCAATTGCAATAATGGCTTCTGTGAAAGGAAAGCCCCAATGCGTTCCGTTTTGGCAAAGACACCTTTCGAGTGAAGAAGACTAAACTACATAAAAAGTACTTTTTATCTCTTTTAGGTTTAGGGCATGGATGGGTCGAAATCATTTACCTTTCTGAGCTAGGTAGAGTTGCTGTTGGGATTTGGGAATGATGGTTTCACTTCAAGTACTTGTATCACTTTCTAAAAGAAACATCAGCTTTCAAAGGGTCATTAAATGCGCTTGTATTTTAGGCTTTAGATTAACGTTCACTAAAATAATTAAAAGTTAATTTTCCTGGTCTTAGGGTTCTGAAGTATTATTGTTAGGATTAAGATTGGAGATCATGCATGCAACTCTTGCAATGATATACATATTTCTCGCTGCTGGCTCTCTGGTTTTTAAGATAGAAACTTGGTTTAGTGAGCCAAAAGGAATCATTCATTTCTGTCAATCATATTAAAGACATGATCTGAAACCACCTTCAGTCAATTCAAATGAAGTAGCTCAATGCCTTAATGTGGCGGCCGGTTTGTTCTATTTAATGTATAGCTTCATCATTCGAAGAATTTTTCTTACACTCACTCTTCCTCTCGCAAGGACACCTTTGCAAACAAGACAAATGAGAATTGAATTGCATAACACTGTCTATATACATATAGTTATGTCATACATGCATAACGTAACACTACACAAAAGCTTAGAGTAATAGCTTATCATTAATTCAACCCTAGCCAGTATATCTTTAACTTTTGAGCTCTTTGCTCTTATTTTCATTCACATCCAATATTGTTTCCTTCTTTTGAACCTTGGTGTCCTTTGATTAATATATCTATCTGAAAAAAAAAAATGCAACAAAGTCGTACAATCAGTAGCTAGGTATGAAGAGTTAATGGTTGCAAAAATCCAATTATTACAAATTCTAGATGATCAATATATGATTTAATTTGACACTAAAATGAAATACTTTAAGGTTGTGCTAAAGTTGAAAAACTTCTAAGAGACATGAAATTTTGTGGTCTTACTCATGAAAGGCCTGGGTGAGATAGCACGGAAATATGCTCTAAAGAAGTCCATGTTCTCTTTTTGTAGCTCTCTCCACACTGCAAACATGAACTAAACTGAGTAAACAAAAGAATCAACAGCAACCCTCTTCCCTGACAAAAAGTTAAATAAAATAAACAGGCACTTGAAGACGTTCGCGTGCTTGAATGTTCATGGCAAATAGGCATGTGCATGAACATATATGTTGGTACACATACAAAAGGGATTAAGAGATGACCTGTAAGTGTGACGAGCGGCTGAACGCTGGCGTGCTCTGCTAGTGCTTTTATGCATTGGTCTTGGCTCATGCGAAGTAGCAAGCACCTCTCTATAAGATGCTGAACCTGTGTTAATTAACCATGCATAACCATGAGTGAGTTATAAGTCAAAAAACAACCATGTATAAATTTTATATATACAAAATTTGTATCGTTATGTGTAAGTACTCTTGCACAAGTTTCATTATTTTGTGTGAAGTTGCATGTGTTCGTGAGAGAAAGGGAGAAAGAGGTACGATCCACTAACCATCCTAATGTAGCTATGAGGGTGGCATCGCAAACAAGGAGAGAAGTGGTGGTTGTGATACATTTTTCTTGAATATAAAAATCGACAAACAAAGAGAACAAAAGAAGGATGTGATCTAGGAATAGAATAGAGAGCAAAAGAAAGAATGCAAACAAATCAAAAGCAGAGAAAGGAAGAGGAGATATTTAGAGAATTTATATGGCAACTAAGAAGAGAGTCATTAGAGAGAGAAAGCTTGTTATCCACAGATATCCAAGTGAAGGGCCAGAAAAACACAAGAAATCCAAATGATAGATTCACCTCATCTGGAGAGATAAGAGTGTGTTGGTGCGGTTTTCGTTTTTAGAGATTGATGAATGCGTATTTTGATGATGACAACCCTGTGGTCACTTAAGCTACCTCCCTGGAAGCCCATTTGCTTCCTGAATCGGGACCTACATTGTTCAAGTGCCTTGAATGTGCAGTGGTCCCTTGTATATGCATAGTGGTGGGGAAGTGCCCTTTTGATTTTGTGATGCACTTTTGACCTTGGATGAATGAAATATTGAAACGTGACCTTATGATGTTTAGAGATCTTTTGTGTAAAAAACACATGCCGCGTCGTGTTGAAATTTCAAACACAGGTTTCCACTGTAGAGTGTCATCGATAGGCCTTGGCATTGCCACCACAAACACCAGCATCCAATTAAATGTTCATAAAATGGTTGTTAACGTAATAAAAGTGTGACCCATTTGAAGCGTCAAGAGTCTGATGATTTTTAAAGTTTAGCAGGAAAGATTTATGAGCCGTTAAATGAAAGTAAGATGCACAAAGAAGAAAATTGAATCCCTCAATCTCTTGCTCACTAGTCACTGCATCTTCAATCAGGAGAGAAAGTGTGCACATTTATGAAAGTAGAATTCATTGCCCTTTTCATTTTTTGGAAGAATTCATTGCTATGGCACTCATTTTCACTAATTATACACGTTTATAGGTTTCTTGGATGGAAACTGAAATGATCTCACTCAGAATACCAATCTTCTGGATGTTCAGGCTTTCCTATGTCTATGTAACATCATTTCTAGCGTGTTCGTGAACATTTCAGTAAAATAAAATAAAATAAAAAAGTAACAGATATAATAAAACAAGTTCTTCAGTTTGATGGACCATTTTAGAAAGATATTTCATAATGGTTTTTTTATTTAAACATTTAGTAATTTAGTACAAAAATATTGATTATGATTTTGATATCGCGTTTTAAGCATTATGTATTACAAATAGAATGTTATTCGTATTAAGCCTCCATGTAAACAAGCACAAGCATTAAAAGTAAGTATTTCAGGGTTTCTTTACGCTATTTTCTCCTTAACGTAGTAGTCCCATAAGATTGTCAAACATCTAGAAGATGCCGTTGAAATTCCGCAAAGTTCTTAGCGGTATGATGGCCCCTCGTCCATTACTATTGGGGAACCTTCATTTTGGGCTAAAATAGCGGCATCCCATAAGCAATATTCGAGAAGAGGTCAAGAGTCTACTGATTGCTTAAAATAATTGAACTCGGTGGCTACCATTTCATACTAAGCCCAAAAATTGGACTAAAATCACAGATCACTTTTCGAATGATTAGTTTAAGAAACCTACAACGCAATAGCTACTACTTATTATTCACACTCAAGGCTCCATCTCATATTTTAAGTTGAAGCGGCTTGTTATGCCTCTATATAAAACTAACCAAAGCCATTTTCTGAAAAAACTATCAACTCCAATCCTACTCTTAATTCAAATCTATTTCATAATTTTGTCCAAGGATTTCAGACGGAAAACTACTAACTCGTTTCACTAAACTCAAGTCCTCTTAATTTAAATTAAAAAAAAAAAAAATCTCTTCTTCATCTCGACTTCCTTGGGTACTCTGTATAAGTTATAGGAACTTTCTCTTACAACTATGAAATCAAGTAAAACTATATTTTATAGATGATAGAACGAGCATCACAAGTTAGAAAAATGAAAGAACGCAAAAAGTGACAGCCATAGAGGGCATACAGTACCGCAACTTGTATAGTTTCATCAAACATACACTTGAACTCGGAAATAAAAAGTCAAGGTTATCAGAGTCCATAACCATAGTTTCAATCGTCACATGCACGTCCATAAAAATGATCTTTTGAATAGGATCACAACAATATCGAGCAACAAACACAAACAAGAAAACAGTATAACACCAACAAGTAACAAAATATCCCACATTTACCATTTCAGCATCTTCGGAAGGTTTCATTACATATATAATCCATGACGCAACAAAAAAGCAACTAAACAGCTAGCACAACCAGTAAAATCCTCCATCTCCATGTATCTAAATCCTAATAAACCTGCATAACAAACAGAACTGGGTAACTGCAAGTGCTGACACATATATTATAACATAGAACCTGACATGCAACTGCAAAAGGGAATATGAGAAAAACCAACTTCAAGTCACTACATAGGCTTCCTCAGCTGGTCTCAGACTTCTCCAAAGCTGCAACAAACCCCACAATCAGCAGAATGTAATGAAAGATAAATCAAATCTCACAACTATAGAGAGATATGAAAGAAACGCAAAAGGAAAAGGGGAATTACTATTGTAATTCAGAAGCTTTTCAATGAGGTCAACATGAGTCATGAGCATTCGCCTGCAGCAATACCGGACCAACCCCAATGCATCAAGTGCATCTCTGCATAACAAAAATTTCTATTTAGAAATTTGCAGCATGAATCTAATACTGTATAAACATTAACAGTAGTCAAGTTCAAAGACAAAACAATTCTTAAATATTGTTTATAGATATACATAAACATTCACATGCATGCAACACATAGTTGATAGACAACTCCTTTTATAGATATACATCTCTGCACGTTTTAGACTCAAAATAATATCGCCTGTGTGCTTGTTGGGCTCATGTATGTCCAAATTAGCGTGTTAACAATCAGGCCAGTAAACTGAAAGGGTAGTGCTGGAGCACAAACAAAACGAAGCAAAATCAATTTGTACATCAGCAGCTCTTTAGAATGTGCATAAGATTTATCAACAACGAAACCCAACAATCTATGAAACTGGGGAAATCGAATAAGAATCAAAATAATAATAAGAAACTAAAAAAAAAAATGGACAAAGCTCTCACCCTTCGGTGTAGTCTGCCTGGAGAAGATCGAGATATGTGTCCCACTTGTTTCCGATGACCTAAAATCGCATTAATCAAAGCAAACCCTAGAGCCATTAGAAACAAAACAAAAGGAAAAAAAAAAAAATTAAGAACCCAAAACCCATCTGGTGATTAAATTATATTAAATGATTATTCGNCGAAAGAACCAACCTTGCCACAGGTGAAGCAACGAACTGGAATTATCATCTTCCTTCTCCAAAAAGGTCGCCTCTTCTCTCTGTTCTGGGTTTGGTTCGTTAGCCAGTCAGGGTTCTGTCGAGGTTTTAACTTTTTAATAGGGACTGATTTGGGCCATCACAAAACGGGCTGTCGTTTTGGATTTCGAGTCTGACGCCCTAAAACGCAGCGTTTTGATTAGGTGCTGACGATGATGTGTCACAATGGTAATAATTCAAATGGTAAAAATTTGCGTTGTGAATGTTCTGGAAAGATTTTTTTAATTTTAATTTTAATAAGCCTTAAAAGAATCTTTCTAACAGTAGCACGAAACTCGGATAAAGCTGAGGACTATGCAACTACTGTGCACATGTGGAAGNCTTTGATAAACGTGTGCATTAAATTCTAATTCAAGCAAAAGTTGAGGTCATCCCACATGCCATTTGACATTTGACCCCTATTTTATTTTATTTTATAAATTTAATTTCACTTTTCTTTTACACATATATCTTTACTGGGTTCTTCAAAATTAAAGAAAAGTCTAGTTTAAATATGTAATTAAAAAAATAATTTTTAAAATGAAATTACCTTTCTATTACATCCAAAATTTCAAACCTATTTTGAAGATCATAAACAGAGATGGATAACTTAAAAAAAATTAATATTTATGAGTAGATTATTCAATCTAATTGAATTGTATTAAATATTTACGTTTCTATTTTTGTTAAAAAATTAAAACATGAATTTCGGCTTGAAGGAGACATAAATAATGAATTTTTTCAAACGTTGAAACGTTTATTACTTAATAAAGTGTAGACTAAGCTTAGGTATTTTTTTTTTTTTTGACATTAAGACAGCTAATAATAATAATGCATTATTAAAAAATAAAATTATTTATTAAATAAATAAATAAAAAAGGGCGTAAGAGAAGAGTAGTTGTGAGGGAGGGGGGGTGTTTGTTTGTTAAAAGAAAAGAAAAAAGCGTGAAATAAGGGAGGGGTGATCGTCGTTTGCTCACCCGCCAAAATTACCCGCCAACAACAAGGCTGTGACGTGGGACCAGGAGGACCCACGGGTTGCAGTCAGCCAACCCGCATTCTCTTTTCCCGCTTTATATTAAACTCTTGTTGATGCCCTCTCCGACCCACCACTACCTCCACCTCCNACCTCCACCACGACTCCTTCTCATTCCCAAAAATAAATATCTTGTATTTACCTATTTACCCCTTTTTAAGAAACCCTTAACAATTAATTAATTTATGCTAGAAATATTTATTAAATTAATTAATTAATTTATTCTATGATAAATATAGAAAAAAAAACAAAGAAAAAATGAAAGGTGGGATGGAAAAACGAAGAAGTTGGGAATGGCAATGCAATGCAGGGCCAGAGATGGAGAAACAAAAGTGGGCTCTTTCTTCCAAGTCTTGACCGTTAAGTTAAAAATTATTTATTGAAGTTGAAAAAAAAAAAAAAAAAGTGTTTTTTTGGTTACTACTAGATTGACAGTGCAGTTAAGTTGATAGTNACCTCCACCACGACTCCTTCTCATTCCCAAAAATAAATATCTTGTATTTACCTATTTACCCCTTTTTAAGAAACCCTTATCAATTAATTAATTTATGCTAGAAATACTTATTAAATTAATTAATTTATTTATTCTATATAAATATAGAAAAAAAACAAAGAAAAAATGAAAGGTGGGATGGAAAAACGAAGAAGTTGGGAATGGCAATGCAATGCAGGGCAGAGATGAAGAAACAAAAGTGGGCTCTTTCTTCCAAGTCTTGACCGTTAAGTTAAAAATTATTTATTGAAGTTGAAAAAAAAAAAAAAAAAAAGTGTTTTTTTGGTTACTACTAGATTGACAGTGCAGTTAAGTTGATAGTGGTTTTCCTCAACCAAACATTAAAAACAAATCAGTTTGCTTAGCCACAACAAAACAATCACAACACAATACCGAGGCCTTCTCTTTGTCACCACCACTACTACCACCACCATCATGACCATCCACCACCGCTGCTGATTCATTCATTCATTTNATTCATTCTTTATTTTTCACCCACTTCCACCGCGCCCCTCTTGATTCTTCCTCTTTAAGGATCATAAATTGTTTTAGCGTTCTTTGCGGTTTCCAGAGCTTATTGACTTTTGGATCCTCCATGATCGGTTCATCTTTCTGATTCCATCTCGAGATTTCCGTTACATTTTCAGGTTTTTTTTTTTTATACGTTTTCTTCCTCTTTCTATTTGTTTGAGGATTCATTAAGTCTTTTAATTTTGTTCTGATTCAAGGCTGTTGTTTTCTTGCAGGATCTTGCGTGCTTCCTGTTCTTTGAACTGCTTCAATCACTTTGTATAGATTGCTGGTAACTTTGCTGATTCTCTTCTAATGTAATGTTTTTATTGGATATCTTTTTTTTTTAAAAAAAAATTTGTTGATTAATTTGTTGGGTTGAAGGAGATCTAAATCTGTCTCCTTTTTCTAGTTGTAACTCATTTCAAACAGGATGAATATTTTTTCTTTACCATATATATATATTATCTGATTCTCTCACTGTGTTGATATGATCAATGTTTTTTGCGTTAAAAAAAAAAAATCTTGATCAGTATGGTTTCTGGATATTCTAGATGTATCTGTTTGACCTCTTCAATTAGTTTCCAAACCCTTATTTTATTTTTTATTTTGCATGCCTCTGTGTGAAAAATATGTTCTTCATTTACTTTTATGCGGTTTTATCTTTTGACTGTTCAACCTGCAGTTTCATGATCTAGAGAGAAATTTTGTGCCTCTTTCCGCGTTTGTTCTGTCAATTTATCTTCATTCCTTTTAAAGGTATTGCATATTGAATTTTTTTGTTGTATACATTTGTGAACAATATGGAAATTAATGTGTGTTAAAGAAAAGGTGAACTGAATAGAAACGAGATGATGCTACAGTCAGAATGTGTTCCTTCCCGAATTGGTAGACACATGTTAATAATGAATTGTCTTACGTCATCCGTCTGCGTCATTATCTTGTCTCTAATATCTGTATATAACACTAGTATATTCCATAAATCAGTATGATTACCGTGCATTCTCTTCCTATAGCGCAATTTTTATTCCCACTTTCCTGCTTGTGAATCTTATTAATAGCTCATCTGAGAATTTTGTGAAAATTTGCTTCCATTTTCGTAGAATCATAGCTACTGATTTAAAGTCCTGACTTTTATGATGTATTCTGTAACATGAACTATCAGTTTAACAGTTTTCTAAATGTATGTCTTCCTCTTATAATTTTTCTTGGTTTCATGTCCTTATTGTTTTTATGCCTTCTTACCAAACTGCTCAGAATGCTTATTTTCGCTTCAATATATAGTGGGTAATTTGACTATAAAACCGGAATTGAGAGTTTTGAATTCTGCTGTTAAATGATAGGCCACCTAGCTTATACTTTCTTAAGTGTTGCTTGATCCTAAGCTTGAGTTTGAATTCTGTCCATCTTAATACTGATGGATGTGTGGCGTCTTCCATTAAGGCGCCCTTGTCGGAAAAAAAAGAAGTCATTATTTATGTGATGAAAAATTCCATTAGGCTCACTCCTGGAGGACAAGGCAAGGAACACGAACTAAGTTAATAACTCATCTTTTGAAGTTTGAACTTTCTAAAGGATATTATCAGTTGCCAAGTTTGAGCTTCATGTAATAACCAAATTCTGCCCTGAGGCAAACCTCATTGGTTTCAGTATATTTGTTACATATATGTATTTCATTGAATATGGTAGTGACACAGACATTCTCCAAAATTACTTAAATTTTGCTGTAACTAACTTTTGAAATTCTTTGCCTCCTTGTGCAGGTATAGCAACCATTTTGAAAGCTACATAGTTTAGAGAAAACTAGTTTGTATCTTACTAAAATGTTGGGAGGCAACAACAACAGTCCTATTCTTCCAGTTTTCCTGGATGAGAATCATTTTCAGTATCAGACTAATGCAACAAATCAGCTACAGTTATTTGGAAATTGTAAGATTTCTTTTCATTTAGTTAACATATGAATCTATCATCTATGTTCCTTCATGAGATCTCTTTATTTGTCTGCAGTTATTAAGAAATTGTTAGCTTTATCTATTTTGAATCTCTTCTATTCTTCTGCTTATTTTCTTGATGATAAAGATCATAATGCTTTTTTTCTTATTCTCTAGTCTTAAATATCTAATTCTTGTTGGACTAATTTGTAATTTAATTTATTGTTTCAGTACCAGGTGCATGTAACATTGATCCAGTAAATTATTTTGGAAATGAGCATATCACTCCTATGCTTCGGCCCAACAAACGAGGCAGGGAAACAGAAGATTTTTCAAGGCCACAAAAGCTGCAGATCTCCTTGAATTCAAACATCTGCCAAGATGAAGCTGACCGCTCAGCAAGCATTCCAAACCCAAATCCAGTATCAACAGGGTTAAGGCTATCATATGATGATGATGAACGCAACTCATCTGTAACTTCTGCAAGTGGGAGTATGACTGCACCACCACCAATCATCTTGTCCCTTGGTGACAATATTAGGACTGAGCTTGATCGGCAGAAAGAAGAATTTGATCAATATATCAAAATTCAGGTATATATGCTCTCGGAGTGAAGATGCAAATTCATCTCTATGATTTTCCATTTTGTTGTTAATGTTTTTTGGGGCAAAAATTATTATGATTTAGTGATCAGATGCTAGTTGGTACCCTATATAAACCCTTTGTGACTGAGATGACTAATACTGGTGGAATGATCAACCTTTATGCATACGCCATGGGATGTTAAACTCAGTAGTCAACCTATGAAATTTCATGTCTACTTTTAGCAATGACTTGTTGCTTTTTGTTTTGCTTTGCACCTTGAAATTTATCTTTGTTGCTCTTCGTTAACAGGAGGAACACTTGGCAAAGGGAGTTAGGGATATGAAGCAGAGACACATAGCTTCATTCCTCACAGCTATAGAGAAGGGTGTTGGCAAGAAGCTCCAGGAGAAAGACCAAGAGATAGAAAACATGAATCGCAAGAACAAGGAACTGATTGAGAGAATAAAGCAGGTTGCTGCGGACGCCCAGAATTGGCACTACAGGGCCAAGTACAATGAGTCTGTTGTTAATTTCCTGAAGAACAACCTTCAGCAGGCAATTTCACATGGTGCTGACCAAGGGAAGGAAGGATTTGGAGACAGTGAAGTGGATGATGCTGCGTCATACATTGACCCAAACAATTATCTAGGCATTCCAGGTGGATCTTCCAAATCTATGTCTCGGAATCAAATGATCTGCCGAGCATGCAAGACAAAGGAGGTCTCTATGTTGTTGATGCCCTGTAGGCACCTGTGTTTATGTAAAGATTGTGATTTGCTGGTCAGTGTTTGTCCTGTCTGTCAGTTTGTGAAAAATGCTAGCTTCCCAGTGTACCTGTCCTAAATTATAAAGCAAATTACTGAAAGAAAAAATTATTTGCATTCTTCCTGTGTGACACTTGATGGCACTTTGTTGAAATTAAGAATTGTATAAAAGATGAAAGAGTTTGGGTAAATTGTCTTTTCGAAATTTTTTATTCTGTGTAGTTGGGTGTGTGTTTGATGTGATCTAGAGGTATTGGCTTACCTCTTCTCTTCCTGTCGTGCCTTGTCCTTTAGATTCATTCGGTTTAGTATAGCGCCCAAAGTATCACAATAGCGAGACAAGCAGGTTTTTGAATAGAATGTGTGGTAAAGAGCAACAAACAACGGCTGGCTTGCTTAAAATGTCTCTCCAGGATCCTACTAACAGAGTCCAGGAACTGTAGATACTATTGATGCACACTGAACACAATGTAGTTGCCCCGAAACCTTAGGGAACTCTTAGCTTAAGGCACTATTAATCTTTTTCTTTTTTTTTTTTCTTTGGACTATAATATCATTGCATCACACTCAAGTTAAATAGCTCACTCGTCTCTTGGATTCTTGCTGCTTATAAACAAATAAAGGGTCCTTAAAAGGAAAGAAACTCGAACAGCATCGAGAAAAACATGCTTCTGCGTACATGGTCCTTTTGACAGTAAGAAAAGAGTGCAATTCTATTACTCTAGAGTTTATGTATATATTACAAAAAAGATTTACATTATTGAACAATCTTCCAAAAATATACAGAACAAGCCTAAAATTTTCTGGGATACAGGAATTTATAATAAAATAAATTGAAAAGGCAAAAAGCTAATATGGTCAGTAATCAAAATCTAATGGCCGTAGTTTACAGTTGTGTTGAAGTTGACATATTGCGCATATGTAATCCATTGAGGTAACAGAAGCACAAAAATAATGGTGGCAAGAGCCGAGTCTGGAAAATCCAAAAAAAAAAATAATTCTCCTACTGGTTCCCCAACCCAAAGCATTCGTTAGATTCTCCTTCTGTTGTCTACTCTCATTTTCTTGGATGCAGGTCCAGCTTCTAGACGTTCTGTACTCGATTCAATCTAAAACAAAAACAAAGGAAAGAGAATAAAATTTTACACAAATCCAGCAGCAACCATTTCTCTTAAAAAATAATAATGCATAAAGGTTTATCACCTTATTGAGCCTCTCCCTAACAAATCGAACCGTCTGATTCATTGAGTGGGATGCAAAATAATCCTGAGACCAATGACAGTTAGAATAATTATGTTAGCCCCAGGCAATTGGATGTCAAGCAAATTCCCTAACTTTGCATGGTAAGGTCAAAATTCTAACTCTTAATGTAACTCCAATTCAAAGGTGACAAAAGCTAATTGGAGGAATATCATTACATGATCTTCATGTTAACATAATGAATGTGAAGCAAGATGAAGACAAAACAAAGTCTTGAAGTTCCTACAGCATTGTAGTAGAAAATACACCCTGCTATCTGATGGCTGCAACTTTCTATGCTGAACACACTCAAAATAAGGGGTATAGAGTGCATTTGCATCTAAAACAGAGATGGCTAACACTTAAGAAGTGAGATGCAAGACTTAGACTACAACATTAGCTTAAAAAAGTTGTTACTCAATTCATACTGTTGCATGATAAAACCAAGTGATATCTACAGCCAAGAGCCAAGTCTCATTGCCAAAAATTGTTTAAAGAGATCAATTTCGGGTAATATTTCTTGTCCAGTAAGAGGCAAACAAAGCTAGAATTTCAGTAAGTTGACCTGAATTCAACAAACCAAAAACCAGGAATGGACTGAGTTCAATAAAAAAGAAAAGGTAGTGCTTGGGGTTAAAGGAACTTCAACCAAAATTAAGGTGGAACTCAGCATGCGTTTAGCATTTGACAGAATAAACCCAAACCAACCTGATTTTGAGGTATAACATAAAAATTCTATTATGATGGCCATATAAGCTAAATGTACCACGAGAAGGATACTTCCTATATATTGCAGAGAGCATTTCAAGTATACTTCCTTTCGTATCTTATGTTTCATAACATTCTTAAAATGACACAAGGTTAATGCACAATGTTATAGATTCATAAGTTAAAAAAAAAATGCACAACCTGCAAAGATGGCAACTTCTCCATCCCAAGCCAACCAACTTGAACTAAAAAACAACTTAAATTCAGCAACTCAAGCCTGAATGTTCTTGGGTTGTGCATTGATCCCCAAGATTTGGCCTCACTGGCTTTCAACCAAACTAACCTATCCAAGTTCCTATATGGAAGGCAAGTGAAGCAACAGTAGCTACCTCAAAAGAAAAAGTGGCAATAACATTTTCATATTTCACAACAATTCAATAAGAAAAGATGAAACAAAAAGTTTGGCATGATGTTAACTGTTAAGCAAAAAGAGGAACAAACCTTGTCAGAGGAAACTCTTGTGACTGGAGAATCATTTACTTGACTAATATGTTGAGGTTCACCAGAGTCTCTACAGAAAGGAAAGCAATCTATCTTATGTATCATATGAAAAACAGTGATTTGAGGCAAGAAAAGCACCACAAATCATATTACCTTTGGTTGGACGTTATCTGCTGGGAAATGAGGTTAGACTGAGGTGGAGCTGTAACTGATATAGATTCACTCAAATGACTTGAATTATGAACAGTAGGCACTTTTGATCTTCCAGCTGATATTAGGAAAAGGAAAATACAATTTTCTTGAGATACAAATCATCACCATCAATTCATTTTCACATGCAAAATATAGATTTTCGCACTCCACGCCTCACAAGTTAATTGCGTCTATTACTGCATTGAAATCTAAACTTACGATTCAATCTCGCTAGAACTTCTTTTCTCCTGCTTTCTAACTTGTCCTTGGTATCATTCACACTCTCAAATTGAGGAGCATATGAAACCTCCAGTCTATTTCCAAGGAAAACAAATGTGTCCAGTTTTCGTTTCGCAAATCTATCAGGTTTCCACAAATACAAAAAATATTCCAAATCATTAACAAAATATAAAATCAAATAAGAAAAGAAAAAATAACTAATTAACTAGTTTTATTCACCTAGCGTTACTAAACAAGCGGAATTTGATAAAGTAAACGTCAGTAAATTGCTCGCAGTCCTCTGCATCCATGGGTTTACACCTAAGGAAGCCAAATGCCACAATTTTAACCCAACAACAATTTGACAGAAATATGAGAAAATAATCAAGTTAGAGGGACTGTCTTAAAATTTGGAAAACTCCTAATTTCTTTTATTGCTTAACCAAGATGCCTGATAGAAGAAGCTTACGGCTAGCTGACAAGAGTGCAGATGATCAACTTGTGAAATTTATTCAGCGATTTTGCAACTTATCTGTCTCTAAGGTTAAACTTGGCTAAGGCAATCAATGAAAACATTGAATCCGAAAAGAATCAAAACAGTCCTTCCATTTCGCCATTATTGAATTAACTCCAAATTTAATGCAAAAACAAAGACAGAGAGATAGAAAAAACTTACTCTTCGATGTCTCCGTATGTAGCGAACAGTTTCAACAAATCATCGCCGCATCCTAACGCTGGGACGTTCCTCACAATCAAATATCTGTCAATTGTGACCGACAATTAGTGTTGAAAACTCAGATAAAGGAACTGTTAAAACTTAGCTAAGTTATTGACACAGAGAGACCTAGACTCGTCGCAGACGGTGTACACACGCACTGCGGGAGGCTCGTCTTTGTAACGAGGCATGTTTTGCTCCTACGAAACCCTAACGAAGAAGCCGCTTATTACTCTGTGTGTTTTGAATGCTAACTATGCACGTAAACGTAATGTTTGACAGCTTTCGAGAAAGATTCCAGGTTGATTTTGTATTTTCCGACTGCTTGCTTCCGTTTTTTGAATCTTTAATTTTGATTGATTGTGCATATATGAAGCCGATATGATTCCAATTCAATTTTGTTTGGTTGGTGGGAAAGTAAAAGAAACTGAATGAGGAAGAAGTGTTAAAAGGTATTTTGGTAATTTTACTAACCCGTCAATAGTTTTTGAGCTCAACAAAATTTTCAATTAAGGTCCGGAGAGTTAAATGGAGCTGCGTATACATATATATATTTTTAATCTTAATCATAATTATTAATAAACTTCAAATTGAGATAAATTAATTATTAAAAAAATAATATTTTAAAATAAAATAATAATTATAATCATAAAAATATATATATTTTTTAATTTCTTTATATATGTTCTTATAGTATAATACAAGTTAAAATTACCTTATCTTCGAATGATTAATTAGTTATATCATTATCTACAGAAAATTTGAGAAATAAAATAATTTGAAGGTTTTATATGAGAATTTATATCCTTTATTATTTAGATATATTAAATTCAATTATTGAAATATAAATTATTTTTAAATTGCATAACAGTATTTATTTCATAAAATAGATAACACAGCCATCTTGGGAGAAAAAGTGACGTTTTTTTATTGTATGTATTTTTATTAAAAAAATAACATTATTTTTTATTTAAATGATTATAGAAATTTCATCCCAGTAATGTTATAATCATTTTAATGTTAGTTGATGTAAAATCCCTCTGCAATCAGATGTGAAATTGAGTAATATTTATACGATCATATGCTTTCCCGCATGAGTAATGGCTCTCATTTGCAATGAATCTTGAAGAAAGCTACAATCTCTCAAATCTGTTCTACTTATTTCCCGTATTTGGTGAGGTTCATTAAATCCCTCTTTGTCTATATTATGTAACCGTTTAAACATCACTGATATCAAATATTATGGAGTTTTTGTATGTTAAAATTCTACCAAAATCCGCTAACAAAAAAACCAAATTAATGATGTTATAAGTGACAACGTAGTTGCGAACGACAATTACAGAAGCATTTGATCTATGACAGCACAGAAAGGATTTAAGAAACCTGACTTCAAAAAACAGAGAATGTATAAGTACATTTGAATGCTTGATTTGGCGATTGGTCGTTAAACATTTCCCATGATACATTTAACAAGGTCCAGGATGCGAAAATAATCGTAGAACAGAGATGAATGCTTACCGTCAAGCCCAACTCTGCTCACTCGGTTGATCCCAGAGAGGTTATTGCATGGACTCCCACCGATCACAAGATCAAAACCTCCAAATGAGCCAATCCACCGCGCTAGCATATCACCAGTAACTTCTTGGACATTTTCAACTTCAATGAGTTCTCCACACTGGTTTGTTTGCTTCCACCAGCTCCGCAAAATGTTCCTATTGGCCTCGGATATCTCCACTGAGACCACATTCTTCAAAGGAATCCCAAGTCGATGTAAGGCAACCTCCGCACCACCAATGCCAGAGAAAAGAGAAAGCACATTAATCCCATTTGAAAACTGTTCCTTCAGGACAGAAAGGTGGTACGCAACTGTGTCAACCTGAAAGCAATGGAAGAAATTTACAAGATATGCGGCTGAATTGCGAAAAAAAATAGCTACGATACTATGTTAAGAAACCACTCCACCTAAACAATTAAAACTAGTAGATGTCGGTCGGCTCAATATTTTTACCAATTACCTGAAAGGAGTTGCCTAGTCCCTTGTATCTATCTTGACCACTTGCTCCACCACCCCTTGTATGGTTCTTTGGATATCCCAGCAACATCTCCATTTCATCATGTTCTAGAGCTGCTACTTTGTTGCTTCCAACCCAAACCAAATTCCATTTTCTGCATTGTTCAAGTACGAACCTTTTAACATCTCGAGGGGGTTCACCATCATACCTTTCAAGTGCCTGCCTTATCCTCTCTGTTACTTTGGCAGTCCCATGGCAAGACAGAATGCAATTTAACTTTGTTCTTGAGTCCCAAGAAGGCCACCATTTCTTGGTCAACGGTAGAGCTTCGTGTATAGTGCTCGGGGGTCTTGGCACAAGAGGAAAGCGGTTATGTATTGGGAGGTTATGAATGTAACCTCTTTTTCTTTTACAAGCACAAAAATACATAGAATCAACGAATTCTGGCTCAATATCATACAAAAATCGTCGCATTTTACTCCAAGTCCCCTCGGGAGCACAGGCCACGTTTTCAAAATAAAAATATGGAGGACCTGAAGCTGCCTCTGGAAGCTTTCTTTCTACTATAGGTAATGGTTCACCAGGAACACCAAAACCTATCATCGGATGAGGGATGTAAACCCTGTCCTCAGTTTCATACTGTTCATTCTTATCACTTCCCAAGCACCAACTACTCTTCTTTTTTACATCTTTGTGAAGTTTCCTCTTCTTGTTACTAGGAAAATCATGGTTCTTTGGCTGCCAAACAAAGAAAGGAAATCAGCTTCTGTATGGTCAATTTGCATAATGACGCGCATGATTAGCTTCACGAACTACTTACGAAAGCGCCATACGTACCCTACCATCATGGGAATAAGACTTCTCACCCTCATCATGAAATTCCTTCATTTTAGCAGCAGCAGATATGAAATCTGTCAGCTCAGCTATTTCGGCATCTGGTCCTGCAATAAGGTTTCGAATCGTAATATTATCTTTTATCTTTCTACATGTTATATATATATATATATATAGTACTGACCAATACTATTTGACCAAATGTGTATTTCGTTAAAACAATATCTGGTAAACGTAGCTAAAAAGGAAAGTATTTGATAAAAGAGTAGTGCTACACATACAAACTTAATATACAAACTATGTTATACTACTCCTTCATTGATAAAATATTTCTTCTCATTTAATAATTACTTATTTTATTCCTCTACTCGTTTTGTGACACATCAATTTGTTTATAAGAGTTTGTAAGGCTAAACTTGTTCTGGATAAAATTATAAAAAAGAAAAATTATAGTATATATATATATATATATATGTTACTCTTGGTGTTAGCACATCTTTCTTTTCTCCTGAATACAAGAGATTAATCTATATTGATTCAGCTGCAAAGCTGAACTATTACAAAATTTGCTTCCTCGGTAGTAACCGGCAACATTGTCCTTAAAATATACCAAACCAAATAGAATTATCATAATATAGACATACTAATTTTTCAAACAATCACAACAACTTTTGTACTGTGTATACATACCACATTTATCCATAGCTGTCATAGCCTCCTCAGCCTTATAACCCATATCCACTAGAAGCAACAGTTGTTTCCTCTCCTTTTCCAACAATTTTTCCTGGATGTGAGAATTAGTTAATAAATGGAACCAATCTACTCTACCACTGAGGCAAATTGAAGCAGCGAGAATCATGGTAGAGTGAGTCATTCTAGTCGTACTGCTACTAGTAGAACGTTCATCAATTTCTTTAAAAATAAACTGTTGGAAACTTTTAATGAAATAGTTTTCTCTTAAAAACTTCGGTAAAGTATATATGTTAAGAGTACAAGAGACATGCAATAAAATTGGAGATACAGAGAAGATTAGCATAGCACTTAGGTAAGCATGACAGGCATCAATCGAGAAATGGTATCAGAGTCGGACTTGTCTTACGGTGTGATTTTTAAGGTTTAAATTATAGTGCCCAAACCCCAACACTCCTGGGGCATAACGTTGAGTGGTTAAGATGGATAAATTGAGTTGGATGAGTTTCAATTCAGAATACCACATCACTTGCTTAGAGAAGGTCACTTAGACTATATATGTGGAGACCCTGCTCTCATTAGTATGAATACTTTTGAGAGAAGTTCAAAAGCAAATGGTACAGGTTCCTCCTAAAGCCGATAATATCGGGTTGCTAAGAAGTTATTTTTTTTTACATCAGAGCGACAAGGCAAAAGAAGGCTGAATAGAATAAGTGTTATTTACTGCAATTTCAGGAGGACTATCCATATCAGAGACGTCATCAGCAATATAATTGCTTTCAGATTCAGGAGGCCATGGTTCGGGGATAATGCTTTGGTATTGTTGGGCGGACTCCTCAAGGGCCTGAAAAACTCAGCAATTTGAAGATGAAATGTCAAAATCGTGATTCCTACAATAGGAGATTAAAGACAAAAGTAAGAAGTCTTTACTCACGGCGTATGTAAAAAGAGAATCCAGTATTGATGCTTCATCATCTTCTCCTACAAAGTATAGTACAAAATTTTCAATCAACATGCGAGGTAAAATTTTAGTAAGTTAAATGGATTAAGAGCTCAATGACCATTTTCCTCAACTGCTTTAGCCACAATCCTCTCTGAGAATCCCATTGCCACAAAACGATTAATGATCACCTTGGAGTTGCAAGAAATATCATCAGTTGGATATGCCTACACATTGTACCCAAGCTGTGAGGTAAAGTAATCACTAAGATTCACAACACATTCCAACTTATGAGCAATACTTTGCATAAGGTTTTTTGCTCGAGAAAGCAAGAAAAGTTATAACTAGATAGAAATGAAAATATATGGATGAGTACAGATGCATGGAAAGGGATTGAGCATCTCCGTATGTGCCGTTTCTGACGGAGTTTTATTATGTAATTTATCATCGCATGATTTCACCGTATAAAGAAAAAATCATACCCTTCAGAAATACTTAAAGATATAACAATCACCTTAGCGGAGCTGCTACTGCCTTCTGCATAAAAAATTGTTGATTCATGCTCATCAATATCAGTACTCCAGCTGTCAAAGCTGACATCCTCAGTACTACCATCATTTGCCTCCTGCACGCAATAAAGGCACGTCATATTGACAAAATGTAGATTAAGACGAGGAACAATATTGATATTATCATAATCAACACTAGACATTATTATACAAATTTTCCAGTTACTGCATAAGGCTAATGCTTTAGTCCAACAAAAGGCAACATCTTAAAGAAACGATCGATATTTCTACAATCATGCATGCTCCCCTTGGTATAATATATCACCAATCAATCAAATCTCATTTGGAAACTGAAAAGTTAACAAACCAAATCTTTAAAAACTCAGATTGAGTAAGAACATATTAGATAAAAGCATTAATATTACAAATTAGAGGAGGTAAAAACTCTATAAAACATTTGCTGAACTAGGTCAAGCTCAACACATGCATATTATTCCCAACAATAATGCAAAACATATATATATGAGAAGAGAAGGAGATAACATATCATATACCATTGCTCTTGAGCTCCTAACTTTGCAGTAAAAGCTGCTCCCAATCTGCTAAACGAATCACGCATTAGACGCTATATATGACTGGATTCCTCGAGATTAGTGATATACACTAATACTCCTTGAAGTTGATTTCTATTCATAGATTCATTCGCAGTTCATGTAGTTCCATAGTCTCTTCTACAGAATGGGATTGCTTTGAATACCAAAAGACTTATACACAGGCCCGCATTTCATTTGAGAAGTAAGAAAATGTATTGAAACGGAAACTATACCTCTGTTATGTTTTTCTTGAAGAGCTAGCAAGAAGAAAGTTGAGCTACCCGAAACGTAGAGAGTAATGAGTAACGTAGAGGGAATAAATAGTGTCGGCTGAGCCGGATAACTAATTAAGCATAGAAACCGGAAAAATAAAAACTGTAGCACTGTAGCACTGAAGCACCTACCAATGTTTGTACAATATTCTTGTTCTTAGAGTGGAGCAGCGAGCAGGGAATTCATTCTGTCGAGAAAGCCGCGAGCTGTAACGTCGCGTGGGATTTTCGAATCAGCTGCATGCATGTCGACAGCATGGATGCTCTCTTTTGTCTGTCATCTCTCCTCTCTCATCTTTACTCACCCATCTCTCTCCTCTCTTTACACTTTCATTTTCTCATAAAAATAAAAATCCTTTTAACATACGTGAGTATATCATGAGTTGTTCTTATAACATTTGGATTTATATCGATGCAGGAGAAGTTAGGAATAAAATTAGAGATTTTATTTGATTTTTTTGAGATTTTAGATGTTCTGTTAAAAGTACGGAGCTTGACGATGGTTCTCTAATTTATAATGTAATCAAAACTTATATAAATAGTAAAAATTTGGTGACTAGTATATTGATATTGTAATTAGTGACTTATTTATCTCTTCACTTATCCTTCTTTTCTTTTCAATGATGATGGTTTTCTTATCTCTTCACCAACTCTCCTTTTCTTTAATCTCACAAAAAAATTAAGAGTAAAAAGAAGAGAGAGGAAAGATATTTTACTCAAATAAAAGAGTTTAAGATGTTTGATGTCTTGGAGATCAGAGAAGAAGATAAAACGATGTGCGATGTTTGATATCTTCAAGAGCAGGGAGAAAATATTACAAAATCATTAAAGGTGAGAGCCAAGTGATTGCTATTAGAGAGAGAGAGATAAAAAAAAATTAATGACATAACGAGTATATTCATATTATAATTAATATATTTTTTTTTCAATCTCTTATTCTCCCTCTTCTTTAATGTCTTTTTCATTTCGGTCATTTGAATGAAAAATTAGAGTTTGAATAGAACAATCAAAAGTAAAATATAAAAATAAAAATAAGAGAGAGGGAATATATCTAACCAAAAGAAAAGTATTTAGTTGTGTAATGTTTGATGTCTTGGAGAGAGAGGAGAGAATAATATTAAATCGTTTAAGGTGAGTGAAAAGAAAGTGCTAAAAGATGAGAGAAAATAAATAAAAATATGAAAGATTGAGATTAGATCTGAATTGTACTATAAATACATTTTGGAAAGGACATAAAATATTCAATCTCAACCACCTATATTATACTTAGATCCAATCATTAAAAAAAAAAAAAAAGTTGGGATAATATAAAAAAACTACCCTCGTATTTTAGTCTAAATTCAAGTAAAAATTGTGTTTGTCATTTCAATCAATCGCATCTCTTAAGTTGTCATATAATTATCATCTAACAATTTCTGTTAAAAATTACACTAACTGTTGAGGGTACTATAAGAATTTAATGACAAATGATTTATATTCTAACTTAAAATTGGAACAATATAAAAAACTATCATCATATTTTAATCTAATTTTACGTGGAACCTGAATTTACTATTTTAATCAACAACATCTCTCAAGTTGTAAAAAAATCATTAGCTAAAATTTTTTGTTAAAAATTATACTAATAGTTGAGGGGAATATTGGAATTCCATATCAAATAATTTACATTTTAATTTAAAATAAAAATCAAATTAGAAAAAGAACAAAAAAATAATAAAATTAGATACCACCCAAAAACAAATCCTACCACACCAACTCTAAACACCATATCCATTACCAATTTGACTATATTGTATCTTCCCTTGCATCAATTTCGGGGTTGAGATGGAATTTGAGGGGGTTCAAATGTTGGTTAGGGTTTAAAGAAAAAAAGTTTTTTAGTTGGTTGGGTGGCGGAGAAGAGAATAGGTTTTCAATTTTTTTTCTAATTTTTTTTTTTTGGCTATTAAATTAAGGTTTAGGTTAATTTATAATTAAAACATTATATGTTATTTGAATAATATAATTTGATTAAATAATATAGGGTAAATATATCTTTTCATATTTCCGTTAGGGTTAAAACTAACTATTAATCAAAACTTGATAATTTTAGGGGTGTTATTGATTAAACTAGTAAATTCGAATTTCGTTTGAAACTAGGTTAAAACGTGAGAGTAGTTTTTGAAATTATCTCATTATATTTTATTTGAATAATATAAATTAATTAAACAATATATGGGTAAATATATCATTTTATATTTTCATTAGGGTTGAAACAACTATTGATGGAAAATAGACAACGTCACGAGTATTGTTGATTAAAATGACAAACACGATTTTTGTTTTAAATTAGGCCAAAATATAAGAGTAATTTTTGGTAGTTATATCAAATATATTAATAAGAAAAATGAATAAATATAAATCTCAGTCATCAATTGATATTAAAATCCATGTGTCATTATATTCTAAAAAATTAAGATAAAATTAAGTGATTATAAGAACTTAACTCAACACCCTCCCCCTCCAACCCCTGCAATAAGATCAAAGCCAAAGAAACTGACGTCCCACCTCCTCACAGAAACTCCAGCGACGAGAAAATCCAATGACTAGCAAGTCAAAGTTATCTGACAACGGTGAGAATAGATTTTGGGAAGAAAAGGATCAATGTAAGATTAAGAAAAGATCATCTTGTTAAATAATTATAGTTCTTGATGATTAAAGCCAATAAAATTTTTAATTAGTGATAATTGTAGAATCTTTTAGTGTTTACTTTATTTTTGGTATTAAAAAATAGATTTGTTTGAGAAAATAATGATTGATTGGATGGTTCTTGCATATATTTTACAAGAATTTCATGATTAATTGTGTTTAAAATTTAAGACATTAATATGATCCATTAGAGATTTGATGATTCATAATAAATAGACAAATGAATTGTATACATCTCATTAGAGTCTCGGAAACTATGGTAAAAGTCAGATAAGAAGGAGAATTAAATTCACAATCCGAGAGCCTTTTATTTTAGAAAAATTATAAAAAATAGTCTAAATTATACCCAATTAATTTATATAATTTATATAATTATTTTTTATTATTTTAATAAAAATATCTTTTAATTTTAATCGAAATATGGATCGTCGACTGTCCATAGATTATTTGATTGTCGAGAAATTTTGATAGAGGATCGTGGGATATGAAGGTGATACTTTTATTATAAATATAAAAATAGTTAGATAAATGGTATAAATTGATTGAGTAAAATTATTTTTTAAACAACCCCTAATTATATAATGGGTGTATCAAATCATTTGAACAGTGTAGAATGACTATTTCATACAATTTCAGAATGTGCTAATTATATAAACAATATTTAATCAGTAATCATTTAACGGACTTTCAGTGATTGAAGGAATGACGTAACGCCACGTACACAACCACCTAATCTGGTCGTTGAGATAAGAACGAACCTCACAGCTACGCGACCATTCTGCCAATGTAGGCGGGAGTAGTGTATTTTAATCACGATCAGACAAAACAGTGGTAGTTTCGTGATAAGTTAATCAACAAAGGGCTTTTTAAAATAATATTTTCGGTAGCCAATAAGAGATCGAAGATACCAGAGCAAAGTTGTTCTCCCAACTTCTTCGCCAGAGGCTGAGAGACATTGCCACCGCGAATTTCAAGGTAATCATCTTTTCTTATTCAATATCAGCTTCTAATTGCTTTCAATTTCAGTTCAAACTCAGTTTAAATGATGCTGAAGTAGCTGTTTTACTTTGTGTCTGCTTATAGCTTAAACTGTATATTGTATTCTTTAGCTTAAGTGGATAATTTATCTCTTGTTGGTCAACTGGTTAATTATTATTGAATAATTCTATTTCTGGTTCAATGTATTCTGATTCAAAATTGTAGCTTGAAATAAATTTTAAATGTTTAGAAGGAATATAAGTTTACATTGCCACCTGGTTAAGCGGCGGCCGAGTTGTGCTTGGTTTGAATTACTAAAACTTTAATGGGGAGAGAAGATTTATTGGATTCTCTCATGGAATGGTCGTGTATGTTCTTGTTGGAACAGGATGCACGCTATGCGTATTGTAGCCTTTTGGGTAAGCAGCGGCGTGTGGACTGTGGAGTGCCCTTGTGGTCCTTATGGACTGAAGCTATATTTAATAGTACATATAGCATGCTACTTATTATCCATTTCAGATATTGATAAATTTTTTTGTAGAAAAAAGAATGAATCGGAGCTCCTTTTTTGAGAAGTAAATTTATTTCTTAAGGGGGTAATTGCCTGATTGATGCCGTTGCTCCTAAGGATCATTCTTAAAAAGTGAAGCAACTTCCCATTCCTTTTATTTTTTTGAATGGAAGAAGTAAAGAACTGGAGTAACTCTGTTTATCGATATAGGGCTTTCAGCACTCTTTATAGCTCTTGCTTTTCGAAAAGCCATTTCTTATTTTGGGGGGGGGGGAAGAAATTGCTTGGTGCTAACGGTTAGGTGTTCCTTCCAGCCCTCTGTGCCGAGAAACTTGTTCTAGGTTTTGCCTTTTATTTGAAGATAATTACCGGATGTTATATATTGAGCAGTCTTGAAATCAATGTAAATTATGATCATGCAAAACTATATCTGAAGACTGGCTTCTTATGTGTATCATACAGGAAAACTGATCACGGTGCTTTCTTGCTTGCTTTTGTTGTTTCCAAAAGGTTGGTGGTTGGTGCATAGACAGGATCGACCAGCAGCATTCATTGAAAATTGGGAACTGCATAATGGGATCTGAAGGGCCAAAGACTGTAACTTTTCATGTAACTGGATTTAAGAAGTTCCAAGGGGTTGCTGAAAATCCTACGGAGACTGTAGTTAATAATCTAAAGGATTTTATTGAAAGAAGAGGGTTGCCTGCAGGTGTTACTTTAGGTAGTTGCACCATTCTTGAGACTGCTGGAGATGGTGCACGTACCATGCTTTACAAGATCTTGGAATCAGGCATCTCTAAAATGAATACATGCAATGAACAAGTCTTCTGGGTTAGTTTTTGTTAAGCAACTTCATATGGTTTTAAAAATCAGTAGTATATTCTTGACATTTGTATCTGATATTGAAAGAAGTACACTTTTGCATATTTCTCGCAATTAGTTAGTTTACTAACAGCAGTTGTCCTGGGGCCTATGAATTCGGTACACAATTCAATGAGGCTAAGTTGGGGCACTGGTAACTCCTCAGTTTCAAAAAGAAATGCAATTCATGAGATTTTTCTGAATAACTCTGCAATAACTTAGTTCTGAGGCTGACCTGAAAATTTCAAACTGAACTGGAGGGAAATGTCATTAGTCTTTGCCTCATGCCTAGTTGTTTATGTTTGTTTTTGTTTTTTTTTTTTCATTTTGCTTCTCAATGTCCATGGCATCTGATCTTGAACTGTTTTGAGTTGTCTGTCTTATTCTTGTTTATAGCTACTGGTCTCTTGTGAAATTTGGCAATAAAGTAAATGAACATATATATATATATATATGAAATAAAACCTTATAACCTTTGCTTAATTAACTTTATAACTTTATACCCTCATTACTTCAATAGCTGATAACAAATGTATGTCTACTTATTCTTCCTTAAAACAGTAAAGTTATAATATAGGTAGGTGTGCTATTGATGGTGTTTAGTGTTTTCCGGTTTAAACTAGGTGACTTTAAAGACTTAAATTTTATTGCTTCTCAGCTTCATTTTGGGGTAAATAGTGGTGCTTCAAAGTTTGCCATCGAGCAACGGGCAGTAAATGAAGCCACTTTTCGTTGTCCAGATGAACTAGGATGGCAACCTCAGGTAAATTTGCTTGTGCATTCCATCTAAAGAGCTGTTCTATTAGAAACTCTTTTGGCAGTCATTATGCCTCCCTTTTTTTTGTGCTTTGGTTTATGTTATTGCAGAAAATCTTTCTTTCAAAGAGGGAATCCGTTTCAAAGATTCCATTCCATTCCTTCTTTGAAAGAAAGATTTTATTGACTTATTTATTTTGAAATTGCTCAATAATTTCTAGTTGCTTTTTTCCAAAATATTAAACATATATAATCTTTATAATCTTTTTCGTTTGTTGTACATGTAATATATCCAAAAACAAAAAACAAAAAAACAAAAAACCTCACATTGAAAGTGATAATTACACAACTGTATCTTGTGGATTAAACCACCTTCTGTTACGCTGATTTTGCTTTGGCTTCTTCCAGCAACTTCCAATAGTTCCTGAGGATGGAGGAACTTCCCGAACAAGAGAGGTAACCTAAGGGCAACACCCCTCCCCCAAAACACTTGTGCAACCATAACACTTGTTTCTATTTTTATTTTTTTATTCAGATTAACTCAATAATAGTTTCTTTTTCTGGTTCTTGAAGACCTCTTGCTCCACCGAGGAAATCCTGAAGTTCTTGAAGAAGAAGGGCTATGATGTGACTCTCTCTAATGATGCTGGCCGTTTTGTGTGCAATTATGTCTACTATCACTCTCTTTGGTTTGCTGAGCAGAAAGGCCACAAATCTTTATTTGTCCATGTTCCTCTCTTCTCAAGAATTGATCAAGAAACCCAGATGCAATTTGCAGCCTCCCTTTTGGAGGCTATTTCATCGACATGTTAATATTGTTCATCTGTATGATTATATTTAATTTCATGTTCTGTCAGTCGTCTGCTGGTGCTTGTAAATTGACCTCATCCATTTAATTATAAATAATTATCCACTTGACGTGTGGACTGCTGCTTGCTTTTCTAAGAAACCACTCAACCTGCTGTGAGTGCTGTATATGATTTCACTGTATCATGGATTCATGATATTGCTTGCAACTGGTTTCCTATAATTTATTTATATAATTTTCTGGTCATTTCTCTTTGTCATGCCAAAATCGAGCTTTGCTTTTTGGTTGAATATTAAATTGGAGTCGCAAGCAGGCGTGATTATTTTGTGGGGCTGAGGCATGTCTTGTTTAAATGCAACGCAATGTGTTTTGTTTCCATTTTTTTATTCCTGCACGCGAGAGCAAGAGAATAGTGTACACCGACCATTGACGTAATATCGAGTTATCATGATATTCCTCCATGCAAAAACTCTAGAAGGCCGGTCCGTCGTGGAGTCGCCTTGAAGCAGAAGTATTAAAATCTAGCAGAAATATATATACATCATATGGTTTCAGCTTACCCCATGGCTTCAGAGATATTAGCTTAATTTTAGGCACAGGCACTCATTAATGGTCCGTTGGTAATGCTAAGCACAAAATTACTGCGTCGTACTATAACATTCTTAACACCAAAGTGCAGAATAAAAACAAATATCTCAGCAACCTCTTCTCTGCTATTAGATTCATACTGTGAACCCAATTCTCAACTTGGAACATACACGAAAAACCGACAAATTGATGCTTTAATAAAATCTGGACAGTTAAGCTCTGCCCACAAACTGTTCGACGTAACGCCTATTCGTGATGTTGTTACTTACAACTTGCTAATATCGGGGCACCGTAAATATGGGTTCCCAGAACAGGCTATTTGTCTTTTCAATGAAATGGTTTCACATGGAATCAGAGAAAGTGAATCCACATTTTCTTCCGTTATAAGTGTTTGTAGTAATGCCGGATTCTACAGAGAAGGTATTCAGGTTCATTGTAGAGTGATTTCACTTGGGTTTGGATTGAATTTGTTTATTGGCAGCTCACTTGTTGATCTTTACATGCGTACGGGATTAGATGTCAAAGCTTTGAGCTTGTTTGACGAATTGCCTGAAAGAAACTTAGCAACATGGAACTTGATGTTACGGGGGTTCTGTGAACTGAGCCGATCAGATGAGTTGTTAAGATTATATGCTCAAATGAGATTTAATGGTGTGGAGCCAAATGAGCTTAGTTTTTGTTATATGATTCGTGGGTGTGGTAATAAGGGGCTTCTCAGTGAAGGGAAGCAGTTACATTGTCAAACGATTAAGATTGGTTGTGTGTGTATGAGCATTTTTGTCGCCAATGCATTGGTTGATTTTTATTCTGCTTGTGGGAGTTTAACTGATGCGATAAAATCATTTGAGGCTATTTCAATGGAAGAAGTCATTTCGTGGAATTCGATTGTTCCAGTTTATGCTGATAATGGTTTAGTATTTAATGCTCTTGAGTTATTTTCTAGGATGCAATTTTTGGGGAAGAGGCCATCCGTACGTTCATTCATGGGGTTCTTGAATTTAGCTAGTAGGAATGGTAATATTCTTTTCGGGAAACAGATTCATTGTTATGTTTTAAAAATGGGTTTTGATCATGGGAGTGTCCATGTCCAGTCGGGTTTGATTGACATGTATGGGAAGTGCAGTGACATTGAGAATTCATTTGCCGTGTTTGAGGCTGTTCCTGAGAGAAATTTGGCGTGCTGCAACTCATTAATGACCTCCTTGTTGCATTGTGGGATTGTTGAGGATGCTGTTGAGATGTTTGGCTTGATGGTTGATGAAGGACTTGGCCTTGATGACGTTACTTTGTCCACAACGTTGAAAGCACTATCAGTGTCTACTTTTGCCAACTTGGACAGCTGCAAATTGCTGCACTGTTGTGCAATAAAGGCAGGTTTTGAATCTGCAATTGCTGTATCATGTTCTTTAATAGATGCATACTCAAGGTGTGGTTATGTTGAACTTTCTCACCAAGTTTTCGAGAAGCTTCCTTCACCAAATGTCATCTGTTTCACATCGATTATTAATGGATATGCTCGGAATGGAATGGGAAGAGAAGGCCTTGAGATCCTGGAAGCAATGATCAAGAAAGGTCTGACACCTGATAAAGTGACATTTTTGTGTGTGCTTTCTGGGTGCAATCATTCAGGGATTGTCAAAGAAGGACGATTGGTGTTTAACTTGATGAGATCTGTTTATGGCATTGACCCAGACCACCAGCACTATTCATGCATGATAGATCTGTTAGGCCGTGCTGGTCTTCTGGATGAAGCTGAAGAGTTGCTGCAGCAGACACCGGGAAAAGGCAGTTGTTTCATGTGGAGCTCATTGCTCAGAAGTTGTAGGGTTCACGGCAATGAAACCGTAGGAAGAAGAGTTGCAAAAATATTGATGGAGCTTGAGCCAGACGATTTTGCAGTTTATTTGCAGGTGTCAAACTTTTATTCTGAAGTTGGGGAATTTGAAGTGTCATTGCAAATTAGAGAGTTTGCTATGGCAAGGAAGGTGACAAGGGAGATTGGTCACAGTTTAATAGAAGTAAACAGTTTCGATTAGCATCCCATCATATAGATAAAACTGACCAAGAAATTCACTGCCAAGCCAGAGGCAAAGATTCTGGTATGGTGTTTCAGCTTTGTATCAAGAAGCTGAGCCCTCTTTGTGAACTTTACTTCTGATGCATAGGACTACAATTGAAAGGTTTCTTTTCCTTGAAGCCTTAGCATTAGCATGCATGTAAAGGACAAGCAGGATCTGTTTTCTGTTGCCCCTGTTTGGTTTAACTAATTCATTGACCTTTTCTTTCTTTTCTTATTTTTTTAATTGAATTTATTGCATTGGTGGATAATAGTATGCAAATAATATTTAGTTTAAAATTCAAGAAACTAAAATGTCTTGAAAATCTTTCATTTGCATTTTTATTTTATCCACTTATCTGAGAATTGGGAGGGTGGGGTGGTGGAGCATGTGCCTGACAGAATCTATGAAACTTTTGACTGGTGAAATTTTTGTGCACTGGTTGAAGAGTAAAGCAAAAAACTAATTTAAAAAAAAAAAAGAAAAGAAATTCCCTTGTACTTTAAGTGTGGGCATGTAGAAAATGTAGCACCTTCATCTACTTTTAAGCCAAGCCATATAGCCCACAAATCCCTTAATTTTCAAAACTAATGATAACTTATAAATGATAAATTAAAACCCAATGTCTTCACTGGATTTGTGCAAATCAAACAAATCTTGCGGAATAGCCTGAAAAGAAAATATGGATAAATTCTTCATAGTTTCATTTTTTGGTTTCTTGATAGTGGCTCATGGAGTTGCAGGAAACATGGCATATGACAACCTTGCCATGCATGGCGAGCTTGAAAACCTGGACATAGAAGAAGATAACATGGTGGAACTTTTTGATGTGCCATCATGGACAAGTGAACGTGGTAGCAAGGTCCTTGTAAATGTGGATAGCTTTGGTGCTGTTGGAAACGGAGTTGCTGATGACACTCAGGTGCATATTTGTGGTATTAGATTAATTTTAAAAAGTGTGTTGTGTTTGAATAAACCTCCTTGGACATGATGAACTGCTTATCAATGTAGGTGTCAAAGTTTGATTAATTTTTGACATAGATGTGTCACTTAAGCATTGGGTCTAAGATGATAGTTTTAACTATCACACAGTGATCTCTTTTATTTATTTATTCTTTTAACAACTAAAGTTTGCGCTTATACTTCTTTCATTTGGTAAGCTGGCTTTGATCTTCTTCTATATTATTGTTATCAGGCATTCAAGAATGCATGGAACACAGCCTGCTCGACGCCAAAATCAGTTTTCTTGGTTCCTCCAGGACGCCATTATTTAGTTAATGCAACAAGATTTACAGGGCCCTGTGCAGATAGATTGGTCATTCAGGTATCTTTTTGATGGACATCAAGTTGACATATATGTAATAAAATTTAGATTATAACTTTATATCATTAACATTTTTATTCCTAATGTCATCAGTATTGTTATACAGATTGATGGAACAATAGTTGCCCCAAATGAGCCTAACAACTGGGATCCAAAGCTCCCACGACTCTGGCTTGACTTTTCAAAGCTCAAAGGGGTCATCTTCCAAGGGGGTGGAGTCATTGATGGCTCAGGCAGTAAATGGTGGGCTGCATCTTGCAAAAAGAACAAGTCAAATGTAATTCTTCTGAATTCACTATACATCTTCTTTTCTGAAGTACTTCAACTGAAAGGTAAAACTTTAACATGTATCTTCCTTTTTTCCTTGTTTACAGCCTTGCAGAGGGGCACCAACAGTAAGAATCTTTCCATCATTATTTTAGTCTTCCTTTCAAAGATATTCAACAAATAAACATGTTGGACTACAAATACCAGGTAACATATGCTAGTGAGATTTAACATAACATCTTGTTGCAGGCATTAACTATAGATTCAAGCTCAGCTGTAAAGGTAAGAGGCCTTACTATTCAGAACAGCCAACAGATGCATTTTGTCATTTCCCGATGTGAATCTGTGAGAATATCTGAGGTATTAGTCTCAGCTCCAGAAGACAGTCCAAACACTGATGGAATCCATATCACTGAGTCAACTAATGTTGCTCTCCAAGACTGCAAAATTGGAACAGGTTTAACGTGATCCTCTTTCTTTTTTTTTTTATCTCATTTGGCAGTAGATGATAATTAGAATGGCTATAGAAGCCAAACAACAGTTAAAGTTACAAGTGTTAGCGTCAAAGTGAAAAAGATCACATCATATTGCGAAAAGCATCCAAAGGATAGCTGAATTGGTGCCTTCTATAGAAATCCTGCTCACAGTTTGCACATATATGATGAGCTTCTATAAATAAAAAGCATATTGAGATCATGGTGAAGCATACTGATGGGTTGCGTTTTATGATGATTCTGTGTGTTACACTCAGGTGATGATTGCATTTCAATTGTCAATGGTAGCTCTAGTATCAAGATGAAGAGAATTTATTGTGGACCTGGACATGGTGTCAGGTATGTGTAATTTGATATTTATGGTTATCCTACAGATTGTGGGTCTTTAACTGGGCAGAATCTGTAGTATTCTTTCCCAACAGCTTAGAAAGCTGAAATTCAAATTGTATCTCTATTGTTTTTTCTCTTTTTTAATTTTTTTTTTTCTGTGAAACTCTGCTTCTTAGTATTGGAAGCCTCGGAAAGGACAACTCAACAGGCATAGTCACAAAAGTGGTCTTGGATACAGCATTCCTCAGGGAAACTACTAATGGCCTCAGGATTAAGACTTGGCAGGTGATATTCTTTATCATAATGGCCAAGTTATCAAGATCTGTAGATGTTATACTTATGATATTACCAAATTAGTTACTTTACTGGAGACAATAGGAAAAGATCAAATGGGACTGCAACTGTCTATGAACCTGGAAAGAGACTATTTTTACGGTCTATATCCATGGCACTCAGTAACTCTTCAGGATGGGAGTATAGTTTTTTGATTGATATTTCAAGTTCAAAACTTGAAGTAATATTTTTGTTTTTATCATGTAATTAATAACGTTATTTCAACGGCGATTGTTTTGTCATTGAATGTAATTTCCACCAAGATATGTGAAAGAGGCCTTTGATGGCTATATCTACTTTTTTTGGGTCTGAATTCAGTAGCTAAATGAAACAAACTTTTCTACAGTTACATTTCAAAAGTAAAATGATCTAAACTCCTATATATTTGAAACTGCCATTAATTCCTCTCTTTCTCTGGTGCAGGGAGGTTCAGGTTATGTTCGTGGGGTACGTTTTGAAAATGTTAGGATGGAAGATGTTGCAAATCCCATAATTATTGATCAGTTCTACTGTGATTCACCAACATCCTGTCAGAACCAGGTACTTAACTTGATTCCCTTTTACCCCCTCTGGAGCCAGTGTCCTGGTAATTGAAGCATGGAGTCTACACTTTGGCAAATTTGCATTTTATTTAGTTAATAATCCAATCATATCCTAACTATCATTTACTTCTTTTCTTTCTTGATTTGCTAGACCTCAGCCGTGAAAATAAGTGAGATCATGTACCGGAACATTACTGGGACTACAAAGAGCTCCAAAGCAATGAAATTTGCCTGCAGTGACACTGTACCTTGCAGCAGTATAGTCTTGAGTAATGTCAACTTAGAGAATAAAGATGGTACGGTTGAGACCTACTGCAACTCCGCCCAAGGCTTTGGGTACGGCATTGTGCATCCATCGGCAGACTGCCTAAGTTCCCAGGACAAAGATGCTGAGCCAGCAGAACCCACAAGTTCCGAGGGCCTTGGGTATGGCATTGTGCATCCTTCAGCTGAATGCCTAAGTTCCCAGGACAAAGGTGCTGGGCTAGCAGAACCCATAACTGATGATATTATTCACACTGAGCTCTGATTTGGCTCCTATAGGCTCTTAAAACAATTATATGATAGCATATTAATCTGGTAAGTGGAGGATGGTAGAGCATATACTAGTATAGATTCTTGGAGGAGGTTTGAGGCGACCAAGTCAAATTTTATGGGATATTACGGATGTTATATAGTTCTATAAACAAACTGCATAAATACTGATTCAGAGAAAACAAAAAACATTTGTACCATGCAGTCAATATTAAAGAAAAAATATATATATATTATGCATTTTGTTTCAAATGTTCAAGCATTGTTGTGGTGATTCTTTTTAACAAAGAAACTATGTAACGTAGCCTAAAACTGGAGGAACCAACTTTGTCATTGCTTCTAGCTAGCAGAATAAGGAACCCATTTGGTGGAAACCGAGCGAGGCTGGTCATGACCTACCATCGACACCTGCTTGAAAATTATCATGGAGTTATATTTCTATTAATAGAAAAAATAACTCGACATTATGAAACAAATATGCGATTCCCCCACTTGCAGATGATTTTGTTATGGCACAGACAATAGGGCTGTAGGCTGCATTTCTTAGGCTATCAATTTGTATGGAGACAATTAGTCAATTAGACATATATAAGAATGCAGACAGATGAGCAAGGGACCACTGAGACATTCGAGGCTCGTCCATACTGGTAAATCAATTAATTAAATTAGACTGAACTTAAAATTAAAAAAAAAAGGTAGTTAAGAATCATCACTGACTTATCTTTAAACTTTTTTGTGTTGAATTTCCTCTGTTCCTCTCTTAGCAAAGTGACAAGCGAGTGATTTTGTGCAGATAATTGCATACATTACACGACATTGTGGTCCAGAGAAACATATTACAATTAAGAACAAAGGATGAAACAACTATCAACTGTTTTTAGTGTTGTCACCACTTAAATTTCCAATTACTTGGTGATGCAACCAACAAAATAGCACCATATAAAGACACAGGTTGGTTTGATCAAGGATGAGAAATCAATTTTTAAAATTTAAGTAATGGATGCAGATCGTATTATTTATCAATTAACTAACTGATAGCTGAGTATCAAGACGCCAACTCATTAACAATTTTGATGAGATTGAAATGGAAGGATTGAGGGAGACGAAATAAAAAAAAAAGAAAAAAAAACTCAAAAATGGGAATTCCGAAATGCTAGATGTCAGCATAAATTTCTCATTTAGTCATAACATTTACTCGTCATATTATTACGGTTTGGATCCAACAACTGTTAATCCATCAAAAGCGTAAGTCAACACTTCAACTTAAATGGAAGAATATTTTTGTTCTTATTATGCAATAAAAAAATAAAATCAACTAAAAATCTAATTTTTTAATGTAACTTTCCGGTAGGTCCATCATATGGGTATTAGGCAGCAATTAAATTAGTTGAATATAATGAACATAATTTAGACTTGAAAGCTCAATTTTCATGGTGGAGTTGTACGAAATGTACATGACCTTTATGGTAGGGAAGAGAAGATTTCTTGTTTCTTGCATTAAGGGGCAAGTTAAGAGAAGAGCTTTGAGTGGAAGATGTTGCAGTGTTGTTGTCTAGCTTGTCCTATAAATTAAAAAAAGAAATATATAAATATACATGAGAAGACAAATCTTTGGGTTTATGGGGATGAAATCAGAGGTCCGTGACATTACCGGAAGATGGTGGCTGCCTTTGCTTTGCTTTCTTTTGTACGCCATAAATTAAGGGTGTCATGTTGTGTTGTAGTACAAACAAAACAAGTGGGGACAAAAGCACTTTTGTCTCTCTAAATTTAAAAATCAAAGAGAGATCATGCTCATAAGCAACTGAAAAATTCACATGCGCAGCAACAAATTAAACCCACAACTGCAACTCCAACAATGAGAACTCCCCATTCGGGAATTAAGATTTAAGCTGCTTATTTTTAACATAATTAGATTCGGATTCAGATGCATCGATGTTCGTGTAGTCAAATTTATATCATACTATAACTAGCTTAGCTAGGTTTCATCATGCTGCTTCAAGTTCTAGAATGATCCGTGAACCCCTCCCATGCATCCAACTCTTTTTTTTTTTTTTTTTGAACTTTTTCTTTTCTAACCATAAAGCTGTTTCGAAAAAAAAAAAAGTGACTGCATTTTCAAGAATCGTATCTAAATTTCACTTTTTGATTAAAATCGGAAGCTTATCAATGGTGNTTTTTTTTAACTTTTTCTTTTCTAACCATAAAGCTGATTAGAAAAAAAAAAGTGACTGCATTTTCAAGAATCGTATCTAAATTTCACTTTTTGATTAAAATCGGAAGCTTATCAATGGTGGGTCATTTTTCTTTTTTCTTTTCTTTTTTCAATCCCTTTTTCATCTCCGGGATCCAAGCAAAAACTGACTTTTACGAGACTAATAAGATAAGATTGTTGTAAATATTAAAGGCAAGTTCATGAAAATCACTTCGTAGATAATTGATAACAAAGGCATATCCCAACTGATAATTGCATTTGCATGTTGTAGTTGTCATTTCTGACTTTTAAGTAATCATTAACAGGTGAATGCACAGGGTTCCATGCAACTAATCTTTGTTCAGTTCATAAGTGTATATCATAGAGGTAGCACATGTTTAACAATTGAAAGGAGAGCACGAAGATGGATACCTCGTTTGGTGGGCAAATAATTCATTCACCCAAATCAATAATGGAGCTAGCAAGCAAAGACGAGAAGAGAAAGAGAAGGAACCCTAATCATCACCATCATTATATTATCTCTACTCTACGCATGGGGTTCACGGGGCGACTCAAAGTTCACGAGCTTGTAAGCTATGCAAGTTATACACACAAAAGGACGGCTAAGAGAAGGTCCTACTCAACCCCATTCTCTCCAACAAGTCTATATCATATACATATTTGCTCGTCTCAATCCAAAACATTCAATCCAAATATACATCTATTTAATCACTCTAAGATTTAACAAATAATATTTACATGTTTTTGCCTTGATAGTTTATATATATATATCCTCAGGTTCGGGAGAAATATTAATTATATACATATCATTTTTATATATAAATATTAATAGTTGAACTTGAGTAAACAATCAAAGAAAATATTGAACTAAAGTAAAAATTAAAACGACCAACTTGATTATTTCCTCTAATTTCTATTAAATTTCTTGAACACTTTTTGAATTATAAAACCAGACTCATTAATTGGGTTTTGGTAGAGAAATTGATCCATTTATTGGATGCTAAGAATAAACTTTTGGTGAAGACTTCGATTTATTATGAAGTAAGATGTGTACGTACCGGCTTTTTCTTGTAATATATTCTTTTGCTTTCTTCATTAATCGATTAAAAAGGATGATAGATCAGAATGTGGGCAGCCTAGCTAGCTGCAACGTAGCACATGAATGAGAAAGAGATGTTGCGTGATGGGCAAATCCGGGGGCGAAAGTGACTTGAGGAAGCGGTCAAAGACTCTCAGATACACATACTGTTGAGCTTTGAAAACGAGGTGAGCTAGTGGCATGGCATCTCTGATCTCTCTCTGTGACTGTGAATGTGTTGGGCCACAATTATAATGACAGCCACGTACCCTCCTACACATTCCAGATTTTCTGAATAAACAAACAGAAACTAACAGAAGTCGAGCTTGTGTAAATAAAAACTATATATTCGCAACTGTATTTCAATCATTTTCACCCAGTTTCCACATATTACTTTTCTGGACAAACTATTAATTAAATTTTTACTATGGTTATGATTGTTGATCTCGATATTTGGTACATTATTATTCTACATTGATCAGGCGGATGCCGCATATCCGTAGTAATATATTGAGATGGGCAAAGTGCAATCGGGTTTGGTCACATCGGATAGATTTCATTTGACAATAATTAATTTCTTTTGTTGTTCAGGATCAGTATGTGTCTCTGAAGTTTCAGCTAAAAGTATTCCTGTTGACTGTTGTCAGCATGATTTATCACAATCTTGCTTTGCTCTTTTTGCATTCCATTAAAAGCATGCAGTACTCTTCACACAGAGATAAAGCATGTGACTCCAAGAGCAGCAATTTCTTTTCATTATTTTATTTTATTTTTTACAGTTATTTTCTGACCTGCTAAATTATTGTCAGTTGTACGCTACTTGTACTTATTTTATCAGCTATCCCCAGACGATCATATGTTTTCAAAACTATGGGCGTATAGAGGTTTTTCTTTTTCAGCTGTTTTTGCCAATATATTCTGGCTGTTTGCCATCTCAAGCTTTTAGCTTATTATTATTGTTAAGCAGATTTCTTCTTCCGTAGTTTCTTGAAAAAATTAACCCTTTTCAAACCAATCTATTTTACTTTCAAAACTGTAAGTATCATTCTAGATAAAAGTCGTGAAATGCACTTAATTAATGAGTTTATGAGTTGTTTTTCTCACATTTCTTAAAGTGAAAACCATATATTTACCATAAGAGAGACCAACCGTTATTCTTTGGCGGACTGCTGGTTTCAGCTGAGATTTTACCTCCTTTTCTTTGTTGGGTCATCGGGAAATAGGAAAAAATTTGATTGGAAAACAGGAAACCCTTCAGAGTTTCTAGCCATAATTTGTGGTTTATGAAGACAAAGTACAAAACTGGAGCCCGTGAACGTTGCATGTGATCATAAAGAGCTGTTATAATCAGTGCCTCTTGACACCATAGAGACCCACTCACGTGTGCCTTTTTGGCTTTTACATGATATTCAAGAACCATATCAAATATATTATAATATACAGATCAATTCAAGCCAGAAGAAAACCACAGAAATCAGGAAGATGGCAAACCAAATTTAACCAAACACTTGACAAATAACTAACTTTAACCCATAGTTGGGTTTGTACTGTCATTGAAGTATTAATTATATTTGTGAAGCAATTATAAAGCTCAAGTGTTATACGAACATGGAAAATTGGAAGTCCTCTGTTAATTTCTTGAATTGGTGTAGATTGCTTTGGCAAATCAATACCAGGAGCGATAGGTGCATTTGGTTTTGTTGGCAGGGTGGTATTGGATAGGAAATGCGCTTGGCCTATATTGATAATTGATGAGAGCTGCTGGTTTGCTCAAGGCAATTGGATGATAGTCACATGCAACGAAATTGTGACATGTGGCAGAGGAATGGGCCCTCTAATCACCAATTAATCCCAACTAGAATTCACATAAAGGAGTGTGAAAGTGAACTGATTAACAAAGCAGAGAATTAAGAGAGGAGAATGAAACATAAATGCCTAGCATTACCAAAGCGCATAATTTTGATTAAACTGTTTATTCTCATGAGGCTCTGTTGTCCTCTGCTCTCCCTATATAAGTGAGCCACACAATAACTCATTTTTGCACAACTAAACAATCTCTCTCTGTGTGTCCTGTCTCTCTCTCTTGTTCTGTTAAGTCTTTCATACACAAACATGAGAGAGTTGAGTTTCAGAAGCCTCTCATTTATGCTCTGCATTGCCTTTCTTGTCTGGTCTTCTAGTTTGGAGAGTTGCAATGCTAGAAGAGGCAGACATTGGAGGCACAGCAGGAGCACTTCAGCTTCTCTGTACAAGAAGAAAGGAAGCAGTCATCACAGTGGTAATGCCAATTACCACAAACCAAAACCAAAAACAAAACCAAAACCACACTCTCATAAGTTTCCTCCACCACCTCCATCAACCAAGCCTAAGCAAGACATTCCGCTGCCAAGCCCGCCGCAGAAAGGCTACGACGGCAGCCACTCAGCAGTGTTTGATGTGATGGATTTTGGCGCTAAGGGTGATGGAGTTACAGATGATACCAAGGTACATACCCTTCATTGTCACTTGTTTAACAATTCTTGTTCAGAATTTTGAGCTTCACAGATTCCTCATGTTCCCATCTCATAAAAAATATATATAATTTCATGCAAATTCTTCAATATTTTTGGAAACAATACTAAACTTCCTCAGAAAATTGTGTGTAACATACTTTACTTTTTAAAAAATTATGTGTAACAATATTTCTCTTTGTAGGAAATATTCTTTGTACTATACTTTAAATGTAATCAGAGAACATAGCGATAAAAAGTGAAATGGTTTTTGAATGAGGGAAGTTTGACACAACAAAAGTTTAATAGGTCCTGCCTGCTCGGCTGACGTTTGACAGTTATTGGCGGAAAGCGAGGTGTAGAAAAGCATATACATAAAACTGTAATAGCTTCAGTACAACGAAAGAGACAGCACAACTAATAAACTAACAAGCAGCCAGGCCCACTCAAATACAAATTCAAGAAAAAAATAAAAATAAAATTCTCGTTACGGCCGTTTGGCTACTTTTCCAACCATATTTCAATACAGTTTTTCAGCACCAACTGTAATTCTATGACTATAATTATGGAACTAAATTTACTTCCTTTTGGATAATAAGTATTTTTTACTAATTTCTTTGGATTTTTTTTTTTTTAATTTCCTATTTTATCGTATGATCCAGGCATTCGAAGCTGCTTGGGCAGAGGCTTGTAAAGTTGGGGGATCAACGGTTAACGTTCCATCAGGACTCGTATTCCTTGTAGGACCCATTTCATTCTCTGGTCCATACTGTCAAGCTAACATTTTATTTCAGGTAATTATTAGTAGTCTTAATCCTTTAATTTGTCAGTACCTTCCAAATTGAAAATTTGTCCTACTACAACGTTATATATGAATATCTAATTGTATGGGTGTCTGTTATAAGACAAATTTTTCAATCCTGACATGACCCACAGTAAAGAAGATAAATTTACTCCCTAATAATTTATGGATGAAAAAATTTATAGAAGTATTTGTGGGATATGAATGATTTGTACTGGGAAATTTTTGCATTATTGTAAATAGGTGATGACTGATGATTTCAATTTTCTTCAGCTGGATGGAACGATCGTTGCTCCGACAGGCTACAAATATTGGAGCAAAGGTCTGTTATGGTGGATTGAGTTCACAAAGCTGAGAGGAATCACCATTCAGGGCAAAGGTGTCATTGATGGAAGAGGCTCTGTCTGGTGGCATGATTCCCCATATGATGATCCAATTGATAATGAAGAAAAACTCATCATTCCATTAAACAAAACACGACCAGAGAAGCCACCAATGCCGGTAAGTGACCTCTATAACCACCTTTTTACTTGTCCTGCAATTACTTCCTGGGCTATCTGTTAGCAGCAGCTGCAGCCACTAATCTTTTTTCTCGAAATTGCGTGGTAGATAAGAGGTGAACTTTACGGGAAAATGCCAAGCATCAAGCCAACTGTAAGGACTAGGACCACTTAACTATCAGAATTCCAATTTGACTTTCCTGTATGCGGTTGTTTAACGTGATTGTTTTACTTTTAATATGTTACAGGCACTGAGGTTCTATGGGAGTTTCAATGTTACTGTCACTGGCATAACAATTCAAAACAGTCCACAATGCCATCTCAAGTTTGACAATTGTGCTGGGATCGTGGTACATGACATTAGCATTTCATCTCCAGGTGACAGTCCAAACACGGATGGAATCCATCTGCAGAACTCCAAAGATGCGCTAATTCATAGCAGCAATCTTGCCTGCGGTAATTACATTGCTCGTGAATGAATAATTTTGCCTTTTTATCACATTAAACTACATTATAGTATTGGTGGACTGCTTGAGTCTAAACAAAAACAAGATCGAGACTTGCAGAGTCAAAATTGATCAGTTTATTTAATGCTTATCAGGATAAGACCTTGTCAGTTATGGCACTGCCATAACCACATATACACAAGAAGCGTTGCATAATTGACAGGCCCTGGATATATAATCCTTAAAATTCATGACCTCTAGGAATTTGGCACATCGCAACGAGCAACCCAAAAATTTCAGAAAAATTGAGCCACTGGTTATTTGACGTCTGTCATACCTAAAATTGTCAGGGGATGGACCAATTTAGGATGAGGTTTAAAAACCAACTGGCTACATGAACATTTATTTTGTCTTGTTATTTGAAGTTTTTCTTTTGTCTTCAGTGGCGACATAATCTTCTACTTCCATCTGTTTTCTCTTGTCTACTTCTGCATAAATGAAAGCCCAATTCGAGAGCACATGATACAGAAATGAAAGTTGTCAGGGGATGGACAATTTTATTGAGTGTTATTCTATATGAAGTCTTTCAAATCTAGTGCTTATGTAAAACTGGAAGCTCAATTCTGGCACATAGCAGAACAGAGTTGTTAACTTTGAAGTTAACTCAAGCCAATTAGTATAGTAGTATCTAGGTTGATGTAAATAACATACGATAAAAAGTGTCTATATGTTGCTTTGACGCTAAAATAAGCTCCTAACGTGTTAAGGTTTTTTGCAGGAGACGATTGTGTTTCTATTCAAACTGGATGCTCAAATGTGTACATACACAATGTGAACTGTGGTCCTGGCCATGGAATTAGCATTGGAAGTCTTGGAAGAGATAATACCAAAGCCTGTGTTTCAAATGTCACAGTCCGAGATGTCATGATGCACAACACAATGACTGGTGTCAGAATCAAGACATGGCAGGTATATTGATAACATCTGCAGTAAAGTATTCTTTAAAAAAAAAAAAAAATTGTGGATTAAATCTGAGTTTCTGAATTTTCTGCTTGAACAAACTCTGAGTTTCTTCGACTCTTCCAGGCTGTTTACAAGTAGTTTTCTTAAAAGTTCAAATTTCATACCTGCAGGGTGGATCAGGCTCTGTGCAGGGGGTATTTTTCTCAAACATTCAAGTATCCGAGGTCCAACTTCCAATTGTGATCGATCAATTCTATTGTGACAAAAGCAAATGCAAGAACCAAACATCAGCAGTGGCTCTATCAGGCATCAACTATGAAAGGATCAGAGGGACATACACAGTAAAGCCAGTCCATTTTGCCTGCAGTGACAGCCTCCCATGTATGGATGTAACTCTAGCTTTCATAGAGCTCAAGCCACAGCAAGAAAAGTACCACATGTATGATCCCTTCTGCTGGCAGACATTCGGAGAGTTGAACACTCCTACAACTCCTCCAATTGGTTGTTTACAGGTGGGCAAGCCCTCCAATAACCGACCTCAGTCGGACCGTGATGCATGTTGAGCTTGTTAGCCTAAGTAACTATGGTGTATTCATTTGTGTGGTAGGCATGATTTGCTGACCCCTATCACACCATTAGTTAATTAGGTAAAGGGTGAATATTTAGGCAGTTGTAGTTCATAGAATATCTTCTTCCTTAGAAGGGTTACATTGTTTTCACTTGTGTGAGGGTATACTGGTATTAATGTCTGCCATTCGCTGACTGCAGAATATAAGGTGCTTGCTGTACATGTAAGTTATAGTTGCATGATTCGCTTGTTTGCAATAAATAAATCTCTCTATCTATGCATTTTTGGAATTTCAGTATCAGTATACATTTTACAAAGCAATCATATCTTGCTTGACAACAACATATTTCTCCTTGACTTTAGAATCAACCATTTTTAATTTTAATTATTTTTTCAAAAATTGTTTACATATGACAATATTAAAGAATGAGTAAGCTGAGTCAACAAGTAATGAAATTCTAATTTTATATATTTCCATTGACAAAACATATCTTGTTAAGAGAACAAAAACCTGAGGACTCCTTACACATTTTGAATAGGTATTATATCATATTCAACTTAAACATAGTTTAATTGGAACAAAATAAAATAAAGAATATTGAACAAACTTCATTGACATTATTAATAGTGAAAATTATATAATCTAATCATAAGAAATATTGGTTGATCAACATGTAACTAAGAAAAAGTTGTTAATCGAATTTATGAATTTTAAGGAGATTATGAATTGGGTAAATTTAAAAATAGACCAAATTATCAAAGGCGTTTGAAAAATAATAATATTTAAAAAAAAAAATAGATACCTTGAAATTTTTTTAATTTAGATTAATTTTGTATAATAGTTGTCTTTTAAATTGAAAATTTAATGATTTAGATAAGAATTTAAATTGAAATAAAAGAAGAAAATAATTGCTTGTGGTGAAAGAAAAATTATAGAAGAAGAATAAGAATGTTTAGTTTGGATTAGATGTAGAATATTAGGAGACTGTAACTTTAAGGATGCAAAATAGCGAACCCTCGGGAAAAACTCAAGCAGAACTCTACAAAACGCACCGTTTAAAGGCTTAAAGCCTCACCCAAAAATGGGAATGTTCAACCCTTAGATGGCGGGTTCAGAGTCGAGCGGTCTTCTACCCCTTATCTTATCGAATGGCGAGACAACACCCAATAAAAGAATTGAAAAATAAAGGATAAAATAGAATCAAATGAAGAAACGTTATCTAACTACCATCTTCAACTTCAACCTCGATGAACAATACAACTACCCTCTACACTTTCAAAGCTTTAAAAAAGTCAAGCTTTAAAGATAATAATTACAGTCTTGATAAAGCTTTAGTTGAAGTCAAGAGAGCTTAACGCATACACTTACCTTCCAATGGCGCAAGCTTCAGAGAAGGAGCTGACTTCCATGAGAAGGAGAATGGCCGCTGTTGCCAATCATCTTGTTCCGGTTTTTTTGACTTCGAATTGCGGGTCTGTTGGGTTGAGTAACGCGTCTATGAATGATAGCTACCACCGGATACACGGTGAAGTGCCGACCAACTATGTCGTTTGGAGAATTGAATGTGACGAATCTGGCAAGGAGTTTACCGACATTGTTTATGAGAAAGCTGTCGGTGAAGGGATTGCTAAGGTAAAGCAGTTAAGTTAAGTTAGTTGAAATTTAACTTACGAGTTTTTTAATTAAGTTGATCAATTGATGTTTTTGGGTTGTTTAAGATTACGATTAATAGGCCGGAGAGAAGAAACGCGTTTCGACCACTGACTGTTAAGGAGCTCATTCGGGCATTTAATGATGCTAGAGATGATAGTTCAGTGGGAGTCGTTATTCTTACCGGGAAGGTACTGTTCACTGCTTATATATGTTTGATGAGATCAGAAAATTTAAGGTTGGGTTTTTGTTATGAATTTCGAATTTTTCATTTTTAAAATTTCTGTATTAAAATGAAAATATAAAATTTTGTTTATCCAGTTTTGAAGGAGAATGAAAGATGGTGAATATTATTGGTTACGTGTTTTATGATGAGAATATATATATTTTTAAGAAAAGTAGAGAAAATAATTTTTTATTGTTTCTCATAAGTAATTTAAAAAAAAAAAATTTAATGAGACACCCAAACCAAAATGAATAATGATGAGAATGGGTATCCAATGCAGCCTAAATGGTTACTGTTTGTAGGATCTGCTAGGATGTAATTAATTCGGTTTAACAAGCATTTTTTAATATGTAATGTGACATGTCGGTATTAGTCTTTTTACTTTCACATCAAAGTACTATGCATTATAGATAGGAATGAAAGTGTAACTATGTGAATCAGATTGTGGTATTCCTGGACTTAAGTTGTCATCTTTTTCTATGGTGGCTTTGATTGATTTGTTTTTATTGATAAAATGTTATTGTAGGGAACCAAGGCATTTTGCAGTGGTGGTGATCAGGCACTGAGAACCAGAGATGGTTATGCTGATTATGAAAATTTTGGTCGTCTTAATGTCTTGGATTTACAGGTATGACGTTTACTCTTAGAGACCTTACAATGTCGACAACAATTACTGACCTCTGAGGCCTTGCTCCCGATCAAAATTTGGTGGAAGCTTGCTTGAAGCATCATTTCTGTTTAAGTGTATCTCAGAGGCTGGGGCATTAGCAATTTTTAGCCAGTTATCTCCATGTACTGCATGCCCCTGCAACCACATATTTCTTTCGCTTCTTTCTAATTTTCCTCCTTAGTTATTCATTTTATTTTACTTAATCCTTTATCATGATACAGGTGCAAATTCGACGTCTTCCCAAGCCAGTAATAGCAATGGTATACCCTACTAAATTCACATACAAGTGATCTCACAGACTCTCTATGGTCTCAGGATCTATATATGTTAGCCTACAGTTCTTAACCACAAGCTCGAGTCTGTGTGACAATCACTAATTTCTTAGTTGTCTATTCATTTTGTTTGGTGATGTTTTATCATAAATTCCCAACCAGGTTGCAGGTTATGCAGTTGGAGGAGGACATGTGCTTCACATGGTTTGTGATCTCACCATTGCAGCAGATAATGCTATTTTTGGCCAAACCGGCCCAAAGGTGCTTACACCTACTATTTTTATCGAATTTTGACTAGTTGGCGATGATTGATCAATAATGGCAGAATGTGCTTCTAACTGCTGTTAAAAACATTGCTATTCCAAAAATTTGCTTCCATGCATATGGCAGGTTGGAAGCTTTGATGCTGGTTATGGAAGTTCGATCATGTCTCGTCTGGTAAGTGCTAGTTATACAGGGGTCTTTGATATGGCTTGATACTGGCATGACATTACTTTCTATTATGTTGAAATCCAATAATGTGATTGCTGCAATAAGCACTTCCACTCTGTATCATCAGTGATTGCTTGGTTGAGCATTTAATTTCACCAAGTGGACCATGTTGAGCAGAATTTGTTTTGATATTTTCAATTTCAAGAAATTTCTGACATGATCTTCTTTTTTGTTTTTAAACAGGTTGGACCTAAAAAAGCACGTGAAATGTGGTTTTTAGCACGATTTTACACAGCTGCTGAAGCAGAGAAAATGGGACTTGTCAACACTGTTGTACCTGTGAGTTTGTTTGTGGTTGAATTCATGCTCTTAGCAAATTAATTAAGCTTATCTTTCTTCATCCTCCAAATTTCCCTCTTTCTGCTTGCTGATCATATCCGTCGCTAATATTTGGGTTTTCCTGCTCTTTTTCCAGCTAGAGAATTTAGAACGAGAAACAATTAAATGGTGTAGAGAGATCCTAAGGAATAGTCCAACTGCAATTAGAGTGCTCAAATCAGCTCTAAATGCAGTTGATGATGGCCATGCTGGACTCCAGGTATATTCCATTTCTGCAGAAATTCATTTGATAGCCCGCAATCTATTGTACAATTTACAACCAAATGGCTATAACATACTTTTTGTATAACTCATTGCTGTCTTGAGGGACACTTAAAATTTTCTTGCCAAAAGTGGTGAAAATAAGTGCAAAGATGAAAGCATTAACTTAATTTATCATCTTCTTTCTTCTCTATACTCAACCAAATTGCTTTCGTATTGCATGCAGGCGCTTGGTGGAGATGCCACGCTTATATTTTATGGCACGGAGGAAGGTAATGAGGGAAAGACAGCATATGTAGAACGCAGGCGCCCAGATTTTTCAAAATTTCCACGAAAACCTTGAATCTATTTTCTTCTCCTGATTTTTGTTACCAATAGCATACGACTTTCTGGCTTCTGTTGGCCAATCTCACAGTCGAAGGTTCAAGAATTGAAGAGAGAAAAATCGATGTTAACATGTTGAATCTGTGTTTATTTATGGGATAACACATCTCATCCTTTTTGTTAACAATAATTCATTATCAGTTCAGAGTGGTATTTTCTGAGGTCTCTAATGGGATTTTCTTTTGCCATTTCAGGAAAAAGAAATCAGGGAAAATAAATAAATATTATTGGTGAGGTCTACCATGAAAGATGATCCAAAGGTTTACTTAAATATCAATGGTCACTCCGTGGTTGCCTTAAATTAACAAAATTAGGGTTTGAAACATGCAATAATTAGGTGATAAGACCGCGCGTTGCGCGGTTATATTTATTTAATAGGATTTGTTATTTTTTATTATTTTATGATTTTATAAATTTTTTAAATAAGTTTTTGTTGAAAAAAGATGAAAATCATTTATTTAGATATAGAATCAAAGATTATAGATCAAAAGAAGTAAATGAAATTCTTACAATTTGAAATTGTCTATTCTTTGGAACACTTGTTTGAAAATAATATTTTTTAATTTGTCTTATTTTTCTCCTTCTTCTTACTCTGTCAATAAAATTTTTATACCTTTTCTTGAAGTTACTATTTATCAAATAAATTGAACCTTCATGAATGTGGTTCCT
>JANLJB010001349.1:8160-79655 GCA_026212285.1 Bursera cuneata | reverse complement strand
AATAATTGGAATTACATATGTTGGGATTTATTCTAATGAAAGAGATGTGAAAGTAGATATATGATTTGAAGAGTAATATTATATATATAAACTTAACCTATAAATTTTTATATACGTGTATAATATTAATTTTTCAACGTCTACATGGATATATACTTGTTAAGATTGTATATTGATCTAATAATAACAAATGTAAAATATATTATGCTAACTTTTTTTAAAATTATAGAACCTAATTATAATTAATTACAAGTAACAAAACGGAATTAGAGTAGTGTTTTCAAAACAAAAGCTATGTTTAGTATTTTCTCAATTTTCAGATTATGAAACAATTTTCATGTATTTTAGGAAATATATTTTAAAATATTAGAGAATATTACATATATTGAATTTAAAGAAGAAAAAAATAATAATAATCGAAGACAACACGTGATTGGAAATTGGAAAGAGGAAAGATGGTGAGTTTTTGACACTTACTTAAAAAACAAAAAAGAGGAGTGTGCCACCTAACTTTCTTTATTTGATAGATCATAGACCAAGCCTGTCTTTGTTGACCCAAGAATTCATTAACTTTTCTTCACTTGGTTTGTGGAAATAAAAAATATATATATTTTCAATTTCGGTTGCTTTGAAGTAAAAGAAAACAATTTTTCAAAAGATTTATGTAGTCAATATTATGGACCAGATAAATTTTGCATGATAACGAAATACGTCTTCAATTTAAATTGTGTTTGCGTAAATATTTTTGGCACGTTCAACTGTCTTTTATATAAATTTATAATAATTTTATACAATTATGTTTATCATTAGATTAGAAAATAAATGAATAATTATATAAATTTTATCTAATAATATCAAAATTTTAAATTATAATAGACCGAACCTATATATATATATATATTTGATTAAAATGAAATTTCTATGTATTCACATATAAATATTTTACTTAAAGTCTATACTTTTAAAAAGTTATTAAAAAAAAAGTTCTTTTGGATTTGTATATGCTAACGAAGAAACAACCTAAAAGTACTTTTAGGTAAAGTGTTTTCGGTGAGCCTAATTTGAATAGTTTCCAAAAAAAAAAAAATTATTGGTTTTAAAGTAGAATTGAAAATTAATACAATAATTTGGTAATTAATCTGCTCTGCTTTGTCAATAAGCATAAACTTTGATTCCATATATCAAAATCAAATAACTGATTTTAATAGAAGCACTCTTTACCTACCAAATTCTTATATGAATTTAGAAAGCAACCTCTCTTTGAAAATTCAAAACCTATTTAGAGTTAACTTTGACCAAATTTGTCAAGACTAATGAGATTAATAAGTTTAGTTTACTCAATGTAGATAAGTACATTAAACCAAAAAAATCAACATCAACTTGTTAAAAGAACCTAACCATTAAACATCGTTGTTTGATTTTAAATAACAATATAGTTTTGATAATTAAGTAATGTAATCATGCCCAGACAAAAACTTATTTATCTTATGTATACAAATAATCATTTACTAATATAAGTGATACTATTGATTATTGAAAACATGATAGAGAGAGAATCGCGTGTATGATACAATGAATGATGTATTTCTAGATATCATTCTAATTTTACCTTCCTAAATTCAAAAATGATTTGTGTTATCGAATCAAGAGGAAAGACAAATTTTGAAAGAGATTAATAAATAAGAATTAATTTTCATTGAGAGGTTGACATTTATTTCTACTAAATTAGTTTTAGGCATATAAAGAAAAGAATAAAAATAAATATAGATTTCTTAAACCAAACAAAATAAAATCAATACTAGGAAAGAAAGCAAGTCAACCATATAATTACTGTTAATTACTTTTTAAGAGAATATATAATTAGATCAAGACCTCGAGGTCAATGACTCTATCTTCAATTTACTTTAGATTTACTTTCAAATTTGAAATTTCTAAATAGTTACTGTTCACTTTGATTTCTATCTATCTAATAATTGTTAGGTGTATGAAATTTGATGAGATCATTTCAATACTGAAAAGTAGAGTTTCTCTAAATGGGTTCAAAGGAGTAGAAGCCTGGTTGAATAAGAGTGATATGATGTGTTCAAATTTCTTGAAGTACCAGAACATGCCAAGCAGTTGATCTGCAGAATATCTTACAATTTGGGACTTTGTGTTACTTTATTTTGTAGTTTTTCATTTCAGACAAAAGATGAATTGTTGTTCTTTTGGTTGCAGAAAGCATGTATCACATGCTATATAAATATTAATCTAAGCCATTACTGTTGCTTTTCTCGATTTTAATGTCTTCTTCTCCGATAAATCAATCCATGACCTTAGATGCTTTGTTAATTATTACATACCCTAGTGATTGGAATTTTTTTTTCTCTTTCTTGTGTTCTAGGGGAAATTGACTTCTATATAGGTGTAACATAATATATACAAGGATATTTACGAAAATAATCTAAATTATGTCAAATCAGTGGCTCTAGGATATTCACTATACTCTAGTTTGATGTAATATAAAGTTGCTGAGTCACTGTCTAATAGTTATGTATGATGAAAGTAATGACGACGTAATAGTTACACTGAGGTATATAGTGTAATCATTATGTTATAAATAGAGTCAAAGCCATATCAAGTAATAGTATAAATTTCTTGAGGTGTCTAGGTTAAATGTAAAGTATGAATAGTATAAAGGTGTGTGATATGATGTAAAGTATGACAAGATATAAAGGAGATTCCTTTAGGATAAGAAGGAATCTCTACATAGTATCGGTAATAGTGTCCAAGCCTCTACTATATAAGGATGTCATTGTGAAAGTATTCGACAGAATGAGTCTAGCTCTAAAGTCAAGGGAGAGCTCCTCTCAAGTAATAGCGATGGGAGAGTCTCTATCTCAAGTGTCTGCGGGTGTAATTTCTCTTTGTTATATCAATAAAGAGTGTGCTATCTTTTATGATAGTTTGTATTCCTATATTCCTGTGTTCCTCTCTTGTATCTCTTATCTATTATCTATTGTGTGTGTGTTTCCCTTGTCTTAGTATCAAAGCCTTAAGCCTGGTACTTGTCTTGTCTCATAGGTTTCCTTAGCACTCCTGGTTAATGGTATCAGAGCTTATGGGTGCTTCTTAGCCTAGTTTTAAATATTTCCCTTTTTATGGTATTAGAGCCAGTCTCCCAAAAAGAGAAGATCTTGGTAAGAGCCAATACTCCATTAAAATTTGATCAACTTTTGAAATAGTGACATCTGACATTCCATATAGTCTGTAGATATCTAATAAAAGATCATGGCTTGAAAAAAATTTTAGACGCGGGTCAAAACTCAAACATATGCCCCTATTTCGGTCCATCTCTATAATTTTTTATACTAGCTATTCGTAAATCAGCTGTCTAATAATATTGTACCATAAATGTATTTTTTTTTTCATCTTTTGTATACTCAATCATTATTATAATCATAATCAAATAAATGTTTGAATGACATCATATGTTGTCATATTTTTGTTCCAATCTACAATTCTCTTATAATATAGTTATCATATCTTGTATTGAATAATTTAAGTGTTTAAAAGGGCATAAAAGAGTAGGAGTTACTCTATTTAATGGATTAATTAATTTGTTAGGTTAAATATCTAATTTCTTTAGAATTTTAGTTTTATTTAGATATATTATTATTGGGTCAACATAAAAAATCATAACCCATCATAAACAAGATCAAACAATTAATTAGACTTGTTTAAAATAAAATAAAAAAGCTAGCTAAAGTGAACAACATGATCTTAGTTTCGAATAAGACTCCAGCTGACAACTTTAACCTTAATAATTAAAATAAAAAAATAAATGAGATCGCAGACATTTATGTAAACATATAATTTAGCTAATAACAAAATTTTGGCTGAACGTGAAGGTGATGTAAAGTGATGCAAATGCAAAACAAAAACATAAAAATAAATAAAATTAAAAAAGAAAACAAGAGTGGCCTCATTAAATGAATGCCAGTGCATATTTTCTGTCATATTTCGGGGCCACTCTATTCCCAATGGCATTCAAATCTGGATGCTCGCTGGCAATAGGAGAGTCTGGTAAAAACTGAATTTTCTATTTCTACTATACAATTCATCAGTTTGCAGATGAAATTGCCTCAATAATATAAAATTCTACCTACCCATTATCCCTTCCATAAAAACTGTAGCATTGCATCTTTACAAACCAATATTATAATATTATTGAAAAGGTGGTTCAGAACATATATTAATTGTCTAATATATAGTTTTTGCTACTCATTCGAAAAATCAAGGACTGAAAAGGGTTTATAATTATTGAATATTATAAAATAAAACATAATTTTAGAGGCGGTTTGAATAATTATTATAATAATTTTAGAGATGGTTCCAAATAAAAATAGTTTATTGTTGCGTACATGGCCGAGATGATGCAGAAATTTGGAAATAGTTTATTGTAGCGTATATGGCCGAGATGAAGTGTTGAGTTCCAGAGTAAAAGAAACGAAAAAGCCCCACATGGGATTACTATATAGCTCGTGAAAGTGAAACATGGGAATACGTTGGCAACATGTACGTTGCTCATCTCTTTGGACTCATTGGTCCAAGAAATGATGTAAGGCTTCATCTTGTCTATATAAGTTAAACTACCATCAACACCACCATTCCACACCAAGCCACTGGCTTTCATTCATGGCAGCAAATTGATTCAATCTCTCTTCGCCAAACCACCTTAATTAACCTATCACCAAACACAAGCTCTTCTCATCTCTCTCTCTCTCTCTTGCTAGCTATAGCAAACATGGCTAGCCTGGGAACCGAGAGTAGCACTACCACTAACAAATTACAAAACAAAACTCTCACAGATTTCGACCCCCCACCCAAAACAAAACGAAACAAGTTTGCCTTTGGATGTGCGATCTTAGCTTCCATGACTTCCATCTTACTAGGTTATGGTAAGTACTTTATTTCATTGCAGTTTTAATAAACTGAGTTGATCCAGAAAAAGGGCTGCATGGAGATGTTAAACTCTTTACAAAGCAACATATAAACATTCCACTTATGGACTCATAAGTTATTCTCTCAAGAAAATTTTTCTTAGAAAATGAAAGTCGAAACTATGTGTCTATAGAAGTTGGATTTTTGGCACATTAATTGTATTGAAAACATGGATTTTAAGTTGTTTGTTTTACAACTTTTAGGAAACATGTACTTTTTAATATGAATGCTTTTATTACGACTTTTTTTGTATGGATAATTTTGATGTATTTGTATATATGTTTCGTTATTGTGTGATAGATATTGGAGTGATGAGTGGAGCGATTATCTTCATCAAAGATGACCTGAAAATCAACGACGTGCAAGTGGAGATTCTGGTTGGGATTCTCAACGTGTATTCGCTTTTCGGTTCAGCTGCCGCCGGCAGAACCTCTGACTGGATTGGACGCCGCTACACCATCGTCCTGGCGGGTGCCATCTTCTTTGCAGGCGCTCTGCTGATGGGTTTCGCCACCAACTACGCTTTTCTAATGGTTGGTCGCTTTGTTGCTGGCATTGGCGTTGGCTATGCTCTCATGATCGCTCCTGTTTACACTGCTGAAGTCTCTCCTGCTTCCTCTCGTGGCTTTCTCACTTCCTTCCCTGAGGTAAATTTGTTTTCAATGTTTTTACAAAACACTTTCTTTATTTCTTTCTTTATTATTAATTGACCTTAAGATACTCAAAATAAAAACCATCCAAAACCCATTTGATTGTAGCTTTTTTCTTTATCAAATTCCTTTTTTTTTTTTTTAATTGTAAAATGATTCAAAATCGAAAACTTTCGATATCAAAATCTCATCTTTATATTTTAATAAAGTAAAACAAGATAAAAATCTTTAAAACAGTAAAAAAGATTTGAAATTTTTCTCAACTGTACATCTCATGATCTAAAACGTTTTCCTCTGTTATTGGGATTTCACAGGTGTTCATCAATGCTGGGATATTACTCGGCTATGTTTCTAACTATGCATTCTCCAAGCTGCCACTTCACTTGGGTTGGCGAATGATGCTTGGCATCGGCGCCATCCCCTCCGTGCTCCTCGCCGTCGGCGTCTTGGCCATGCCCGAGTCGCCCCGTTGGCTTGTCATGCAAGGCCAACTTGGTGCAGCCAAGAAAGTTCTTGACAAAACCTCTGACAGCAAAGAGGAAGCTCTTCTGAGACTCGCTGATATCAAAGAAGCGGCTGGCATTGACCAAGACTGCAATGACGACATCGTAATAGTGCAAAAGCGTAGCCACGGTGAGGGTGTATGGAAAGAGCTACTCATTTATCCTACACCCGCCGTTCGTCACGTCTTAATCGCAGCAATCGGTATCCATTTCTTCCAGCAAGCATCGGGTATAGACGCCGTCGTTTTATACAGTCCAAGAATCTTTGAAAAGGCTGGGATCACATCCAAGACTGATAAGTTACTCGCCACTATAGCCGTTGGATTTGTTAAGACTATTTTCATCCTGGTGGCTACATTTTTGCTCGATAGGATCGGACGGCGTCCGTTGCTTCTAAGTAGTGTTGCGGGCATGATCGCATCACTCGCAACCCTTGGTTTCTCGCTCACGATCATTGATCACTCCCACACGAAGTTGACGTGGGCCGTCGGACTAGCCATCACTAGCGTGTTGTCGTACGTCGCGTTGTTTTCGATCGGGATGGGGCCCATCACGTGGGTCTACAGCTCTGAGATCTTTCCTTTGAAGCTACGCGCGCAGGGAGCGAGTATGGGGGTGGCGGTAAACAGGGTGACAAGTGGGGTCATCTCGATGACTTTTATATCACTCTATGAGGCGATATCGATCGGTGGGGCCTTCTTTCTCTTTTCGGGGATCGCATCAGTGGCGTTCATTTTCTTCTATACGATGCTCCCTGAAACACAGGGCAGAACACTCGAAGATATGGAGGTACTTTTTGGTAATTTCAACTGGTTGAGGGACTCGAAGAGGAAAAAGAGAAGCAAAGGCAATGGAGTTAACGGTGACGGTGCAACAAGCAACGTTCAGCTGGGACCGATTTCTAACGGGCAAACCTAACCGGGAGGGTAATTTAGTAAATATGGTGTTCTAATAAGTTTTAGATTAGCTTTTCCTAAAGATAGTGATGTTTGAGAACTGAGTGAGAGAGGGTGAAGAAGAGAATATGAAATATTATAAACCCACTTTATGTAATGACAAATGATAAAATTTTATGAATTAAATACGTAAAATATTTTATCTACAATCTTCCTTTAAGTCATTTTTAAAAGTACTTCTCCAAATTTGGTTTATTATTTTTTTAAAATGAGTGTTCATATGTCCCACAAAATAGTTGATTGCATAAATGTGTGTGTCATTGTACAACAGACTTTCTCCTTAAGTTGTGATGATTTTCATTCCCTGATTTACTCTACATTGTAAGGTGATTTTGAGAGATACAATTTGGTGCACTAGAGTGTATTCTATTGGAATCAGCAAAACAATAGGGAAACTAGGTAAAGCTCCCATTATTGGGGAGGTGGAAAGTAGTGATTGGTAAGGTGAATTGGTTTACGTTGCCATGTGATTGGATCCTTTGATGTGGGTTGATGGCTATTATATTATTTATTTGGCTGTATCTTTCTTTACTTTCGAAGTTCTATTTGTGTTTGGCTGTGCTTTTTCTCACTTTACAATTTTCTTTTTTCTTGTGGCAAGAGAAAATTAAATTATGTGGTTTATGTTGCTTTTTAGAATAAGTGGTCCATTCTTGCATGGACTAATTGGATTGACTGCTAATAATAATTAACAAAGCAGGACTAAAGGGACCATACATCCCTTACACGTGTTATGTTTCTTAAAGTTTTACTTGCAGGAAATATTAATCTTCTATTGACGTTATAACCTCTTGAATTGCAGGGTTTATCTGTTTAGTGCTCATGAGCTTTGTTTTTGGACTTTGTGAATTATAAATTTAAGTTGTTCAAACGGTAATATATTTCATTTTTTTGTCCCAACTCATACTTATTGATTACCATTGAATAGCAAAGGTTGAAGGAATTGGCAAGGGTGCCTAAACCCGAGTAATTTACCTTTTGGTGTGACTCGTGAGAATCAGCAGAAATATTTGCTGTAAACTTAAAGAGCATTGAGCATTGAGCATTGAGCATTGGAGAGAGGAGACAAAAATGACAATGATGAGATAGCTTTAGCATTGATTTTCTGTATTTCACAAAGCATAGTTTTTCATGGAAGAGATGGGCAGAGAGTAAGCAGCGTGTAACCATGTAGTCGTTACCTTGAATGCAGACAAAGAGAGTCTATACATAATCGATGTGTGTCGGGGAATCTGGCAGGACCAGGCCAGATTCATATCTTGAGGGGACCCATCATCCATGCCAGTTACCTGTGACTATCGCCTGTAGCCTTGTAGCTGTAAAAATGTTAATTTCTTAATGCCTATTGATGCACCTTTGAGATGTAACTGAGTTGGCAACCTTACACATTTTCTTTTCCTAAATCATTACAATAGACAACGATGTAAGTTGTTCTTGGCTATCAGTAAAAATATATTACAGTTAATATCACTCTCACTGTACTTTTTTTTTCAACCATTCAGATTCTTAGGTGAATTTAACTCCCAAGTGTTCGTCTTTGGAATGAGAATGGGCAGGATTTGTACTTAGGAAGAAACAAGAAAAATCAATAATAGTGAAACAAGGTGAATGATAATCCAGATCGTGGAAGTTCGATGTTCGAATTTACATGCATTTGCCATGAGTTTCAAATTTTGTTGATCCAGAAATGCAAATCGATGCAACCACCTGTAAGAATATTAATTAATCGGAACTGCAAATCATACTTTACAAGCCGCACAAGGAAGCCCATCACTGGGTCGCAACCAACTCTATTCTACGTTTTGCATTTTACAATACTTCCTTCAGAAACAATTCTGCCGCAAAACTATGGTGGGCTTCCTGAGAAAAATCGCCGCTATAAAACAACTATGATAATAGGATTACAAGCAATAATGTACATTGAATACGAATTCCAAAATTTTCCTTCACTTCTCAATGCCCTGTTGCAGATACTGTATCAGGTCATAGCCAGCAGTAGTCCACTTGTTGTAGGCGTCTGTGCATACATTTTTCATGAAAATGGCAGCTTCACGTTCACTCATCTCAGGATGAAACCTCTTGCGAAGATTTCCAATAGGGTCACCCCTGCTAAAGCAAGGTAATCCACTATCTAGCATCAACATAACAGTGTTGATGATCCCATCCATATAACGACGAGCAGCTAGATAACCCTTGATACACAAGCTATTCATGACAGAAAACAAAGAAAGTCAACTTTGACATAGAAGTTCAGTCACAAGCACATCAAAGGAAAAATATACAAGAATATTTTATTACCTTACAAATTGATGCCAAGTATCACTCTTCATAACCCCAGATGGATCTAGTAATTGAGTCATTTCATGGCTCAGCTTGAAGTGTGCGCTCTCAAAGCGCATATTTCCACCAGGTGATGTTTCCAAAATGAAACCAAAATCAATATGTACAAGATGCCCCACACTGCATTGACATTTATATAGTGTTGGATATTTTCTGTACTATCTTTATTGCTTATAGTAAGAAATTTAAATAATTTTTCAGAGGATTTGATGGAGATGTCTAAAGACTTGATAAAGAAAGTGATCATAGCAGTGGGGTCAGTCACTTAACCATTCACAAACAATAGAAATCAATAAATCATGAGAAAGAGAGATCATACTTGTCAAATAGAAGATTCCCATTGTGTCTATCCTTTGGTTGGAGTAGAAGACTAGCAACTGCATAACCAGCACTGCTAACGATAAACTTCTCACGTGCAGCTTCAAAAGTAGGAGACCCAACAGGACCATAGTCCTGTTGAAAAATCTCATACAGACCACCATCAGTCGTTTCCCCCATTTGACTTCTGCTCCGTGAATTAGGCACAACCTGAAAGATAAGGATGGTTACTAGGATAATGAAGCCCGCACATTATATATAGAAGCTTTGTAAGTTACAACTGGTTTGCACCACTTCAAACAGTAAATTATGTGGTACTACTGATTATATTGTTCTATATTAAATACAGCAATTTCATAAGTCAAATGCAAAGGGAAGAGAGCACTAAATGTGTCAAGAATTATGACTGCCCTGATTGTGAAAAAAATTTGCCTCACTTCTAAAGGTACAACTTGTCAAAGAAAATAAGATATAATAAACAATTTGATAAGTAGAAGGTTGAAATTTCTTTTTGGCCGGCTCAAACACTAAGGCCTCTATAACATATACCATGATATCCAAAAACCCAAATGGATTTAGAAGTTAGTGGGAGACTATACAAAATCATAAATAAATCACACTTACAAATCTGTCACTACCAAAGTTGTCAAATACATTATGAGTCACTATCATACCACAGGTCAATTTGGATTAAACTTTGATCTTTCACTTTTTTTTAAAAAAGAAAAAAGATTCTCACAGTGCATGTTAGTCGGGATGAAAGCCAGGGAAAAAACCCCAAAAATTCCACTTTTACTTTTCTTTTTGTTGATACGCAAACAATTTTGAACAAGAACTAAAACATTGGGCTTGCAAAAAACTTAATTGGACAAATGGGCAAATTGAATCATATCCGGGACAAATTTAATCAGAAATTTCCATGAATCAATCCTGGTAACACACAAATTTCTTTTACCTTACCATATTACCTCACAGCTCAATCCCAAAGTTTTTTGAATTTTTATTTTTAATATAAAATTAAAAGTAAAAGAACAATAACAGTGTTATTATTTGCTGGGAAGTAATATGGTTGAAACAGATTTTACCTTCTAACCAAAATGATAGTTTCTCACCTCAATTATACCTCTCTCATGACCAGTTGGGAGAACACCATATGGAAACACATAGAGATTAAGTCCAACTGCTTCAAATATGTCTCTAAGAAGTGATATCACTTGAAGAGCTAAAACATCTTGTCTACAATCATCTCCAACCTTGAAGAGGACAGTTAAACCACGTATAATCAGATTTTACCTGATTTCTAAGAAATAGATTTAGCATCTAGCCCACAGGCAAAGATTCATATAAAAGATTTCCAAGTTTACCTTAAAAATGCATGCTTGAGGCATCACTTTGCTTTGGTCACCATCCCGATCGGTCACATTAAATGTGATCATAATAGGAACTTTAGCTGCTGATTGTAAGGGTATTCCACTATCCACCTGAATACCCCTGACAAGCTTGTTAGTAGCAGTTGGTAGATAAAGGTCTTCTCCCGTCACTTCAATCTTCTCCAACTCCCTGTTGTAGCGAGCAGGTTTAAATCTGAGTCCAATACTAGGGAGAACATATACACAATGTCACCTGAAGCTTCAAAAATAATAATATACCTCCTGATTCCAGCTCGGCGTTCTTCTTTGGGAAGGGGAAAGAGTTTACCAGATATAGATGTAACTTCGTCAAAGAAGTCATACTCTTTTTGAAATAATTCAAGGGCCTTAGGAGTGAAACCATCAATAATACGCTGCTTCACAGCTGGCAAGATTGCTTGAAATGAATTGTTCTGAAAAAACAGTATATAGAAGAGCAAGATATTACAAAAGTGAACAGCTTTGCAATGAAGATCCAACTAATGGATCAAAAGGTAAAATGTGCTGAAATGTGATTAAATTGAAAAAAAAATAAAAAATCTTTCCTCTTGATAAAATAATAATGACCTCCTCTTCATGGTACAAAGGTAAATCTATAACTAAAACTAATTCATTTGTATCTCTAAATCAAAACAAGTTCACAAGTAAAATTTTCAAACTAAGGCAACATTTTATGGTTTATGGATCTATTAATTAAATTTGTGTGATATGCACATTTTACTACTATTTTTAATTTATTGAAGTATAACTTTTATTGATTACAGGGTTATGTCTGAATCTCATTACTGCATTTGAATGAACTAAATTTTTCAAAATCTATCAGCTTAAGATATAAAGAACAAGTATTTTACATGTATTTAACTCAAAAGGGCATCATATTTCATGTTTTTACCGTTTTAGACATATTTACCTAGATATTTCCATTTTGTTTCTGTTGAATTAAGAGCATCTATCTCAAAACTGATACAATCCACATTAAGTATTGTATGAAATCCACAGTAACCATGATATGGGCAAAAATATCTCGATAAGTGATTTCCATATCATTGACAATGAAGGTTCTTATCATTCATATAATAAGGAGTTCTGCTCGACTCAATAAAAAATCTATCACTTAAGAGTTTACACACCTTCGCAGCATTGGTGTCTTTACTGTCTTTGCTGGATTCTGGGGGCAAGATCTCACCCTGCCATTAGCAAACTCATGAATTATACATACTAATCGAATGAGAAAGGAAACTCAAATAGTAATAGTGAAAGCACATAAGACTATGTACTCCATTTAAATTCACCCAATAACATTAATAATTGCAGGCCTTCAAGTCATATATAAATCTTCCAGACCTCTATATGCCATATCAGGATATGAGCGAATATATCACTTCTTTGAGCTGCTCTAAGCAAGTACCCTTCAACCAATTTCTGCCAAAAAATAATAATAATAATAATAATAATAATCAAATTTAATAGATCTAAAGTTATATAAGCTTGTAAATAAAGACAGTATCATGGATAACAAATATTAGTCTGGTTTCCGATTCTGGAACGTTTATCAAGCCAACCTCAATAAGGATCAAACACCCAACTTGCAAAAAGCTATGTTTCCAAATGTTTTATGTTTGTGCAATCAAAATTGCCAGGCTAAACTGGGCTGTGCAAATTAAGGCCAATCTATTTGTATGAGAAATGTTAAAACAAAACTAGCTATTAGATAATGGTGAATTAATTTCAGGTTTGCATGAATCCCCAAATCTCAGAAAAACCCAATCAAATTTGCGAGTGCATCATAATTTTTCAACCACGCCCAAAACAATGTTTAGTGGTCTATATCAATACAAATGTACGAGATAGAATTAGTAACATATACATCATTAAATAACTCACCCCTTCATCATATCGCAGAGCCTGCACAAGCTGTGGCATGAAGAAAGTCACTCGTTCTGGAGGATAGGACTCCAAAACCCTAAGAACATACGCCATGACACGTGGATGACCCTTATACGCTGGAGTAAGGAACTCAAGAGCTTGTGTAACTGAACAAGCTGCCCAATGGGGCAATTGGTGCAAAAGCACTGAATCTTCATCAACTGCCCTTGGGGTGACAAAATATGGCAATGCTTCAGGTATACAGCGGAGTTCCAATATATGTGACTGCAAGAAACCACCAGTAAAATCAAAGAGAACTCATAAAATAAATTGTATCGTCAATGAACTTCATGTACAATCTTTCTTTTTCACTTTTGAAACAGTTATGCATCTATGTAGGAACCCCGATTCAGAAGATAAGTACTGGTTTATGCAATGAAACTATGGCAGGTTGTCCAAATTATCATTGTCCAACCATCAGATATAGAATACGAGATAAAACTTCTCGTGAATCATGCAAAATTGATTGCAAAATGAACCCAAAAGACAATCTAAGTACATGCTGCTCTAATAACTTAAATTCATTGCCTTAATCAAATTCTTCCCAAACTTTACTACTGAAAGCATATGATCATTGATCATTTTTTGTGCATAAAATCAGATATGAAGTGATGAAGTTTCCCACTTTAATGGCTTAAGATTTCTCATCATCATTTCCCAAGTGTAGGCTCCTTAACGCTCATACATCTTTCTCTCACAAATCACAACCAAAACAATAACCACAATAGCAATAATTTCCTGATGAGAACTATCATCCAATGACCAAAACCATTACTGGTCAACTAAGAAATATACCTGAACCAATTGAGATACTTCAGCTTTCAAAGAAGCATTTGTTGGGAACCTCAATGCCAAGCATATAGCAATCCTAGGATCAACTGAGAATGCAGTTCTAGCATATTCAATCCACTTCTCTGAGCTAACTTTGGGCCGAGAAGACATACTTTCTCTGAATATGAAAATGAATACAAATAAAAAAATCAATACTCATTAGGATTATCAGTTCATCAGCAAAAAGAATATGTTGAATAAACTACGCAACACAATCAAATTACTTCGAGGTAATGGGTTGTGCCCAAACATCAAGCCTGTCAGCCTCAAGCTGGCATAGCATCAGAAGTAGCTGCTTCCTTTTTTCTCTTCCAACAACATAATTTTCTACCTGGCCCCAGACAGGGTGATATTGCTCATTCTGAAAATATCCAAGTAAGTTCAGTAATAAGTCAGAAACAACTCACAAGAATAATATGTCAATGGATTTTGCAATAAAATTTCCTAACAAAAATTTAAATTACAAAAAATAAATTTCCTATAACAAATGAACTTCAACATCTTACCACATCAACCAAAACGCTACCATTCTCACGCCCCCGTCCTTTAGCATCATTTTGAAGAGCATCTAATCGCTCATTAGAAAGGTAGTTAACAAATACAGAAATGGACTGAGCCTCACTCTGCGCAAAATTCATATATTTTGTGTCATACCATTCAGGCTCATAAGCAAACCAGCCCAAGGATGCCCTGTAACATGCACCAAAAATAAATTATAACTCCTAAAAAAAATTACTGTTTATATTTTAGCAGAGTAGAGAAACTATAAATACTATTCTTTTTATCTTGCTTTTTAGTGAAATGCTAAATATCAAGTTTACACACTCAGGATTCATTGTATTAAGATGCTTAGTTGAAGCAAACCAATGTAAGTCCTAAATATACAAAAGATAAAAGGAAAACAACTTAATACAGATAAATTCATAATCACTCCATCTTACTAGGTATTTCATTATCACATTTGCAGCAAATTATCTAAAATTAGAATATCAGCAATATAACTCACATGCATTAAAGTTTCTACAAATTCAAACTCGGAGCTGTATTTTGACGTGGCCACTTAAAAACCCTTGATAGATTTTGTTCAGTTACCTAAATGACATAGAGACAGCCTCTCAAAAGAATTAAATGAGAGGGAGAGGGAAAGAGGCCCACATGATTATGTACATGATAATCCCAATTTAGTGTGAAGCCAAAGATAAACAGGAATAAAAGAGCACATTTAAATAAGTAAATAAAAGACTAAATGTTTGTTTAGCATATGGACAAGAGCTATTATTTTAAAAATATGAAAAACAGATACCAAGACTGTAGAAGCCAAAAGCGCAACAAGAAAGCCAACCAATGATAAGCAAATTATGCACTAATTTGCAGATAGAAACTGAAGAGTCAATCGCAGTCACCTATAGATCCGGTCTTCCAGAAGTTGAAGTCCTACTTTGAAATTCTGCAAATTGCCCTGGGACTGGCATGAGCAGAACTTCAGTCCGAAAAGCATGACAGTGAAAAAAGTACCGGTAGCTGCCGGATGATGTGAAAAGTTCCATGGGAGTTTTGTGGTCCCTTGTAACATCCTACCAAGAAGCAAGAGTTGCTCAACACTATTGTGTCGAACTACCTGCACAAGTGAAAACATTATTAAAGCACAGAAGGGGAACACATAAATTAGAACACACAATTTTTTGTGTGTGCATGTGTGTAGAGGAGTGGGAAAGAGATCCTACAATGAGAAATAGAGCAAAAGTGGAATGTTGTACATGTATACCTACTAGTTGTTTTAACATGTCCATAGTGGGGATGTACATGTCAGATTACTTCTGCATCATCTCATATATTAAATTTAAAGTTTTTCTTTTTTTTCAAGGGACTGACAATTGCATTAGTAAAGAAGCTTTACAAACGCGAACAAACAATCTGCTAAAGGACTAGCCTGAGAAGAAAAAAACTACAAATAATTTATATCAATATGCCCAACAACATAAGCAACCAAAAATCCAGCCAGAGACACCCAACTATAAAAATTATAACGATATCAACATGCACCAATGTTACCCAGAACTCCCTCCCAATTTAAATCTATGAGCCACTGCCTAACAAAATTATCTTAACATCCATAAGAATTGGAAGAACAAACATGAGAAAGAGAGAGAAAGATCAAGTGTTAAAGAATTCAATAATTCCTAACCTCAAAGCGATCAATGAAAAACCCAAGCCACAGTCTATGAGCAATTATTTGTTCAACAGGATCAACCTCAGGCTGCAACTCTGGTTCCCCAGGTGCAAGATGAGGCCTCAATTTTGCAGCAGGTCCAGAGTACCTAACTTCAGTCGCAAAGAGACCCCGTTTTGTATCAATTGTCCATAACCATGCATCAACAAGCTCAGCAAGGACAAGGGACCCCAATTGGGGTGCAGCAGACACTAACCAAGTCCAAATAAAAACACCAGTTTCCATTGCATCAGGGGTGGAAAAAAAAGCTGGACACCAGCAAAGAAGCCGTAGAAGTTGTGAGAAGCCTTCAACATTTGATTTTGAATGAGAATCCTGACCACAAAAATAAAAACTCCAAAATTCAGAAGAAAAGAAATAAAGCCTCAAAGAATATTTCTTGATATTGAGATAATAAAGTAACAAAGATGAAGATTATATTATTACCAGGTTAGAAAGAAGCGATGCAGTAGCCCGATAACAAGTTTCACGAAATAGTGTCTTGTTCACTTCCTCACCTCTTTCTGCCATGTTAACAAATTGTTGAAGGAGACCCACAAATTTGGAAAGCAACATCTCATTAAATGAATCATCCTCCGTCTGTGACTGTTGGGAAAAAGCTCCAGATATCAACCTTTGAAAGCCACCAGTTAGCCCCAAACCTGTTGGCGTGGTGCCAGTTTGAAATCCACCAATGCTGTTATAAAACCTTCTCATTCCAGCAATTTCTCCAGCATAGTTGCATTTCGCTGTTGCACTGACAATGCCAGTGCTGAGAACCTCCAAATTGAAGGCCTCTGTCAGTTTTAAGTTTGCTCCTGAAGCTGCAGCTGCTGCACCCATTACTGCAGGAATGTTTGCCGTTCGTATACCCGGCCAAAAATCATTTTTACCCGGACCAATCCGTATATCAGATAAAAGAGAAACCACATCAGTTGTAGGCTGTGTTCTCTGCCACGTATTTGCTTTACAAAGTTCTTGCTAAAGTACAGATTTGGAACCATAAAAAAAGGAACAAAAGTACATCAATAAACCAAAATAATAGTGAGAAAGATGATAAAGATGACGATACAATGTCAGATGGAATAATCATTCTGAGAGTTCCATGTCCATCTAAAAGGCAGTAACTAAACTCTAGAAGACCATGCTAAGATAACTGAGCATCTATATGAACTGCAAAGGACCCAACCAAACTAAGGATAAAGAAAATGAGATTATAATCCAAATTTTCCACCTCAATCCAACTTTTACCAAAAAAAATCTATCCCTTTCAAATGGCTTTTGAGGGAACAAACTGTTCACCACCACATGTACAGCAATCACTATCATTTAGAGAAGAAAGAAAAGAGAGGACACGAGGTGCTTCCAAATTAATTTCGAAGAAGAAGAAGCACCAGATTAGGATTAAAAATCACCATGATTCAGAAGAATAAAGAAAAGGAAGGGCCATGGAAGTGCTTCCAGTTCAGACAAACAATTCAAACCTCCCAGTTTCCTTTTCTTCTTTGATACAAAAAGAAAATGAAGCATAAAACAGAAAATGTCTGTTTCAGATAAAAATAATAATAATTGATCGAAAAAGAAGAGAGAGTGATGCCAAATGTCCAATCCCTGCATACTACTGATCTATTCACATACTTGACAGGGGAAAAAGAGGATGGGGAGGGTGTAAAACTATGTCAATCTATACTGATTTCTTCAACAAGAAGTACAGTTATTAACCTGAAGCAAGCCCTGGGTGGTGCAAGGAGCATGTGAAAGTGATATAACGACCCACTCTCGAACAAGTCTCTGGTACAAAGAACGAACAGTCGCCACCAAAGCAGGATCATTGATAACAGAATGCGTATCACCATCAACTGAAAATAGCAAGGAATCTAGACAAGATGAATTCCACAAAACCTGCATGCATTAGTTTAGTTTATCAAATTTACTAGACAATGGAGGATCCATGAAGAAACAATAAAATTAATCAATCAATGTAAAGAGTATCATCAATATGATTTTACCTGAGGAAACTTATCTCTAAGCTGAATTAGCAAGTTAACAGCAATGTCCCGGATCTGTTCCTCCCTCTGGGACATACTTTTTATAAGAAAACATGCATGAGCGAAAAGAGTAGATTCTCTGATCTCAGCTTCAGGGCCCGATTCTGATGTTCGATCTTCCTGTTCCAGGATCAAGCATCAGTGATTGCCATACAGTAGACAGTGTGCCAATAGCAGTTGTCATCATTTTTTAAGGGAAAGTTATAAAAAGTCCTAAAAGCTAAGAGGCATAAGTTCATGCAAACAATAAATTATGAGTTACTCCCACATTTTAAAGACCATCTATGGTTGAAGTGATTCAGTCATCTTAGAAAAATAATCACCAATAAAAGTTTATAGATGATATACTAAGGATATACCTAGCAAAATTTAAAATTTAAAAGCAACAAATGCAGAGAAAGGCCATTGCGAAAGGCACCTTCAAGATGTAAGACACAATTAACTTTGAATTTTATAAGTATATGAACAAATTCACTGTAAAGAAAAGCTAATAAGAATCTAATATTCCTTTTATACATGTTGAGGTGCACATTAGAAACTAACCAAGGAAAATTATCAATAGTCACCACCAATTAGTCAATATATAGACATATATTAAATATATACCAGTTACAATCAAACTCTGGAAAAAAACTATATCACACACAAGACTAAGACCACTTATATTGAGGTGATACTACTCAAACATTTAAATTAGCCTTCACCACATTAAGAGCAATAACCATTTTAAAAGAAAACATGTAAAAATAACAAAAGTAGAATAGTTACCTAATGAAGATAATTAATCATGTCTCAGACTGACCATTACTAGTGAGACAAAGGGCTTGCCCTTGAGAGTGTCAAAAACAATTTTACCATTCAATGCCCACACAAAAGCTAATGTATAGCCAGACTCCAGATACAATGCAACAAAACTATATGCACACTCCTCCCATCCCCAAAATAAAATTAAAAACACTTGTAAACTTAAATGCCCCCCAAAAAAGCTAATGCAGACTTCAGATGCAATGCAGCACAAGAAACTATAGGCACTCTCCGATCCACCAAAAAAGTGATAATAATAAAAATAAAAATAAAAAGTAAACAAAAAAATAGAGATGCTCAAAACAATGTAAATTGCAAATTAAAACCCTATAAACAAAACAACAATGGTATGCCACATCAGGCAAGGGAAAGGATCAAGAAACAGCTATAAAACCAACTCCCATAAGGGAATAAGTTCCAAACTTTAGGAGAATGCCACTGATATAGAGAGAGAACTGAATAATCAGTTCATCCATTTGCTTTTGACAGCTTGATGAAAGATCTACACCCCCAATTTTATCCCCTCAATGCATGAATCTTGCCGACAAAAGAAGGCAAAAGAAAAGGGCAGTGCTTCATCTAAATAAAAAAGATATACCAGCCATGATACAGCAGTTTCGAACGCCCTAAGCACAACTGCATTCAAACACTGGAAGACGGATGGCATAAGATTTGGTGTTTTCAGGTATTCAAAAACACAACTGAAAGCACTTCTAGAGGCAGTCAAACTAGTGCCCCCATTAAGTATGCCACCATTGCTGCTAAAGCGAATAATCTCTAGAAAGGCAACAGCAAGAAGATAGGTCGCCTTCACCCCTGCAAAACAAATAAAAACCAATTTCTTCTATTGTTTTTCATAAACAAAGAGAAAACAATATTAATGTACTAATGAAATACTGCAGTGATAGCTTGATTGGAGAATCCAGTTTTTTTTTTTTTCTTTTTTCTTTTTTTTATAGACTCTTCAGAATGCACTAATATGATTTATTTCTTGTCTTGTAACTTTTGAGATGTTCAGGAAAATATATATATATATATATATAATGTATAGCTTTCTTTTGAAAACATTAAGAGTTTTTGGGAAATTTGTCCTTCCTTTTGTGGACAGTCTGTGAGCCCTTCTATATCTCCTTAAATTCAACACAAGTTTACTTTGTTTCTTAAAAATGTGTATACTGTGGAATCAACCAAAAATAAATAACATAGTTTAGAACAAATATAGTTCCAGCTAGCATAGATGCAGCAAACAGAATACACATTTAATGCTGCAGGAATACTAAGAAGTGCACTTAACCTGAAATCGTGCTCATTGCCGCAACCTCAACTCTTCCTCCTAAAGCAGCAGAAAGAGCCGCTCTCTGTGTGGCAGCTACTTTCTCATTGCCACTCCCTCGACGACTCCCAGGGTTGTGAAGAGCATTGAGTTCCAACTCATCTTCAAGCCATTTCACAGAACTGACGACCTGGAAAACACTTCCATCATGTTAAAAATTAAAATATAGTTTAAAATCATTAAGCTCCAATCACTATAGAACAGGTTGTCCGTTTTAACAATACATGTACACATTAAGGCTACGTAGACAAAGCCAATTTCAGGCAAGCACAAGTATATTCAAGAATGGGAAGTCAACTTCCATCCAATCACAGCCGAGTCAACTAACATCATGATGATCAAGTCTCACTAACCACAGCATCACTTAGCAATGACCCGAGTGTTACCTATACATCATATGTAAGACTTTACCATAGAAAATAAGAAACCATTTACAGTTTGACACATGCAAAATGCTTAAAAGAGAGAAGATATCATTTCCAATTTGTTTAAGCATTTGGGACTGATCTATTTCAATATGGTATAAAAGCCAGGTTGACTGTGTTTGAACTCCACATTCTGCTGAAGTACACATATGGAAAGTTAATTGTGTTTGAATAACTGTGCACTATCTGCCAACCCGGGATATCTAATTAGGCTTTTCTCATTAGATAGTTTCCTGGTTCATGACGTCAAGTCCAAGCCTTTAAGATCTCTTGTTAGTATCTAGGGACTCCCACCAAATACTATATGCAAGTAGTATTACCCAAGCAATGAAGATAGCAGAGACTACTGGTATTTTCAACTCATCATGAGTACTTGAATGAATAACACAAGCACCGGACATAGAGGTGGATATTCTAATAGATGGAAAATCTAAGACAGACAGTATTCACCCTGAAAGAGCAATCTTCTACACCAACCATGAAAACAAACAAGACATTCAAAGTGAATTTGTATCTTCTTACAAGGGGTGGAGTCCCCCGAGCAATAAGCTGAACCGCAGAAGACCATTGTGTATTCCACATGTATGGTCCACCCACTGCTTGAAGAGGAATTGCACCCATGCTTCCCACACTGTTCAGTGTCGTGGAAACAGACTTTGCTGATGCTTGAGTTTTCTGTATCGGAGGTGCTAAGCCAAAAAGAGCAACATAGAACCACAAATTGCGAAACAACTTCAAAAGTGATGGTTCCACATCTACAGTAGGATCAAAATCAGAGCAAATTTCAGCAACAGCAGGAAGTAGAGGCCCCAAAAAATCTGCTCCACTCCTGCAGTGGTTAAGAGTATTTTAAACAAAAACTATTAAAAGAATGTAATGAAGCAAAAAAAAATCTGTAAAAGGAAAGACATGGACTAAACTCTTCAGGAAATTGCACATATGCTAATAAATAAAATACAGATACCACAATAATACAAATCTAATTTGCTATCAGCATATAAAATAGAAACAAATTTTAGCCTACCTCCCACTTTTAGATTCAGCAGCCAGCCCTACATCAGAGCATAGAGATAACAAACGATGACGATAGTCTGAACGCAGCTTGGCACTAGTAAGACCAGTAGCAATCAGAAGAAATCCTGCAGGTAGAGTCTAGAAGGTAGTTGAAGCAGTAAGCAACCATCTGATAGGATAAACTGTCAAGTGAATAACAACATCAGATAGATTTCATATTTTAGAAAACATACCTCGACACGTTCTGTGGTGGCTTCTGCTGCTAATGTTTTGCTTTCAGCAGATCCAACACTTGATAGCTTGCTCAAGTAACTTCTTGTCATCAGAACAACTGTTTCACGATAGGACTTCTCAAAACCTAAACTTGCCATGCGAGAAACAGCATCAAGAAGCTGCAGTACATTAAGAGGAAGAAGTTAAGAAACAATGCCACCATATCTAAAGAAGCAACAGCCCCAAGATAACAAATATTTAAGTATAATAAACTGATACAAGGGTGTGAAATATATAATTAGCAAATACATGCTCTGAAGACAAAGGTTCCATACTCGGAGTCGCAATAAACTAGGAGTTGAAGCATCACCCTCTTCCAAGCTCTCAACAAAAAGGGGCAATATCATGTCTACCACTTCAGACTTGTTAACAGTAACAGTTATATCAGCTAGCAAGCGTATAACATTAAGCTGCATAGCAGGAATTGTCTGTTTCTCTTTATCAACCTGAAATTAGCTTAGTTAGATAAGCATGGAATGGTAATTAACTACAGAATTCAAATTATGATAAAGTGAACTCCGGCCATGGAAAATTTAAAATACACTACTTGTTGATTAAAAGATGTTAGCCTACTGAGAAAATAGGCACTGTTATGATTATTTTGAGCAGACACCTCAGACCAAAATAAAAGATTAATGTGGGAAACACACACAAGTACACAAACCTTCTCGACAATTGTAACTTCAGGAGAAGAAAAACACATGCACAGAAAAAGAGAGAACAACAGGCAAACTCAAACAGAAAAAGTAACAAATTGTACAAATATTTACATATTTACACACATGATCATGAACAACTAAAAATAGGCTAACGAGCATCACACAAACAACCTGCTCATCATAGTCATTTCGTTCACGAATACTTGAAGCCAATCCCATGATAAATGTGTCCACAGGTGCCCGGTCCATGGTCCAACCCGATTCAATTATCTCACAACATGTCTTCATAACACTCTGAAACATGGATCCATGGCTGCTGCCCCAACTATCAAACTGTTACAATTGAAGTGTACAAATATAAAACAAAACCGAGATTAATAATTTGAAAATTGAAGAAATAAATTTGTCAAAAAACAATCCGTTTCGCATCAATATACAAATTCAAAATACTATCCAAATTCTATACCTGAGCACATACTGTCAGCACAAGGGGCTTCAAGTGAATGAGCAAAACGCGAAGTGACTGACCCCCCCTGACAACAGCAATCTTCGCTATCCCAGCAAGCAGTGAGCTGAACAGCTCTTCACAAACTCTGAGCTTTCTCCATACAGAGAGCAAGCACGCTTCAGCAGCATCTAAGAGCAATGCTAGAGTCTCAAGTACCAACTTCTTTGAGCTTTTCCCATCCGAATCAAGAGATGCAAGACTCTTAATTTTCAATGTAGCCACAGATTGATAAACAGATAGTTTTGCATTAATTCTGGCTTTCAAAAGTGGCCCCTGCTCATTCCAATCCCGCTTCCTTATCTGCCAACATAACCAACTTTATATTAGTAACACTTTTCTTCATGAAATCAAACTTTTAACGAGAGACCACTTGCATAACAAATTGAACTTGTTATCCATCCTTTTCTACAATATGTTACATTTTTCTTTCCTGGACCATTTCATAATCTATACATTGTACACTCTTGCCTTGCCTATCCCCACGTTCAACAAGTCCAATAGTTAATTTCTCCTACACTGTGCACTAAGATTCTAAGAATTATCTAGACCTGTTAAAATAAAACAATAGGTAGAGCTAACTTTTACTACAAAATGCAATATGATTTTTCTACTTGTACCTACGTATTAACATACAAATTAACATTGTACCACTAACTGTAATCGTATCATATTTCTACAAGTTCCATAACTAAACTTACCACAGATGTAACAAACATTATCTACTTGAACTCATACATGAAAATAGACACTGTATCGCCAAAAGTTATTTATTCATGCTTATACCTTCATAAAAGCAGACATGGATTGAAGCTGCCTTTTCGCAATAAGCCTAACTTGCTCCAAAAGCTTAGAATCTGTCTGTAGTTTATCCAAAATATGCGTGATCAATTTATATGAGATCTCCTGCTTCTCCAAGGACTCCACAGACTCTTCCTCGTACGAAGCCACCTGTTGCCGGAATTGCCCATCAGTCAATCCACCAAATATGCTTCCCCCACCATTCAGTGAAACACTCGAACCTGAAATGTGGCTCCCCACGTCATTTCCCGACGGACTTGACTCGCTCTCATTATTGTTATTAGGCTGAAAACGGTTTGCACTTAACGGAGAGCTCTGAGACGACGACGATTCTGAGTTTATAGGCAGTTTTTCTCTCGGTGACGGCGGAATGGGGATTGTTAATTGTTCGAGGAGACATGTCACAAGTTTATTCGCGTCTGATGGTAAAATTGGCGGGAAATTCTTCGACAAAGCCGACAGGAATGCTCTAGAGATCCACGAATCTTCGGTCCCGTTATTGATAATTGCCAAAAGAATCACTTCTCCCGTGAACCCGGCGATATCGGAGGCAAAATCGGGGGAGACATCGCTGGACTTCGACACATAGCCTAAGAACTCCGTAAAGAAAGACGAAATTGAGTCGTTGGTGAATGCCTGCGGCCAGAACGAGCGGCGAAACGACGACGGAATGGCGCGGAAGAACTCAAGCACGGCCGATTCGGCCCGCTGATCCGCCGCCTCACCGCATTTCGACATGAACCTCGCGACGGCGAGTACGGCATTGAGATGAGAGCGCGAAACGCGTGGGGATCCGGATAACAGCAACTCGGATGGCGGACACCGGTGGCAAATCCACGCGAGTTTCTCGGAGAATTGCCCTGGGTTCTGCGCGATCAGATCGCTCAGCTCGACCAATGCCTCCATGGCAAAATTCAAAATCTCAAATGCGTAAGAGAAACGAAGAAATTATTTATCAAAACTTAGGGTTAGAAAAACAAAAAATAATTCTCATTTTCTTCCTTCCTTTTTCGTGTCTTTTTTTTTATGAACTTTTTGCGCTGCGTTTAGTTGTTTTCATCCCTCTTTCCCTGCTTTTAATATTGTTGTGCCGTGCTTCTTCAGTGAAATATATGTTCTTTCTTGTTTTGGGCAATTCTCGCGCCTCTCATGCCTTTGTCATCTGTCAATCCGTCACCGTTACTAGACGAACAACCGAGTTGACTCGGAGAGTTAGCAAGCGAGCCCTAATAGGGTGATGGTATCCGTAAGTCGTGACCAAATGTTTCATTTAAATATGTAACAATCTAAGAAGAATCTCGTCTGGCCGATGATAGTAAAGTTGGAATTTAATACATGGGATATAATATAAAATGTCAAAAGCTACGTCGTGTTGACACGTATGCGTTTTTCAATCAATAAAAAGCTTGAAAAGGAAAAGCTTGCCTTTTTCTTTTTAGTTGTAATAATCATAATGCTGCGCCTGCTCGTGCAGCGTTACATGGGCAGGTAGTTAACTGCATATTATAATTATCATATAATTGATAGTCTTTGAAAGGGAACTATAGATACTATATATTAACTATATAATTTGAATAATTATCATTAACCACTATTATTTTTTTCACTCGTATTAAACTTTTACCCTTTTTCTTTTCTCTCATCCTTAAGTTTTAAAAAAAATCTCTTCTCAAGTCCTCTAATTAAAAATTCTGTTAGTTAACATCTATTAACCTTTATATTTCAATAAATTTATCATTTTACCATTACTAACACATAAAAAATGACTTAATTTTTAAAGGACAATATTAAATTAAATGACAAAATTACCTTTAACACATATTAATTTTTTTATAGACAATATTAACACATATTGGTATTTATTTTAAGGGTAATTTGATTATTTAACTTAATATTGTCTTTAAAAAATTAGTTATTTTGTATATATTAGTAGTAAAATAATAAATTTATTGAAATATGGAAATTAATAGATGTTAACTAACATAATTTTTAACTAGAGGACTTGAGAATAGATTTTTTCAAAACTTAAGGATGGGAGAATAAAAAAATGGACAAAAGTCTCATATGAATGAAAAAAAAATGTAGAGATGGTCAATGATAATTACTCTATATAATTTACTAAAATATAAACACTGTGTAAAGAATAAATTCTTTTTATAAATATAATATATGACTCAGACTATTGAAATTTATTAACTTAAATAATAATTTCTGAATATATTTTTATAACGATGTATAAAAGACTAGAAATTAATATAAGTAGAATACTTTTTTTTTTTATATTGTAGGACAAAGTATGCATATTTTATTTTTATTTCTAAATCATACTCATAATTAGGGTAAATTGGATTTTATTAATTTATTTTACTATTTTTATATGGGTAATCAATTAAGGATGTAGTGATGTAGCAATGTAATATATTAAATGTGATAAGTCAAAGGCATGAGTGGATGCTTTCTCGGAGGTTGGGTGGTGTGGTGTGGTAGGCTCATAATTAGGTTAATAACCTTTAATATAATATGCTTTACCTGATCGGCATTTGCAAGAGCATCGGATGTATGATCTCTTCTCTTCAGGTAAAGCGTTGGAAAAGGAAATCTCGGTCAGGACTTTTGCCAACTTTTTTCTGTACAATTTGTACAGGAAAAATAGATGGGGACAGGGGAGCCACACCTTATATAGAAGGGAAACTGTTTGTAGAAATAACCTACTAACATCCACGGCCCTGAAAAAAAAAATTTCCCCAAAAAACTTCCAACTTTCCAAAGCTCTTCCTAGCTATCAGTACTATTCAAATAGCATATAAACTGAAGAGTATTATAACATGTACACATCAAATGCGATTGTGGGTTCTGTATAATTAGGCTGCATTAATGGTTAATTTATTCTTTAAAATCAACATCACTTAACCAATATTTTGTTACCAAAACTTGCTACATACATGCAATAAACAATAACTGTAGTTTTGCATGGAATTAAAATGTGACAAGTGTCCCCTTTGAACATACAAGGAAGAACCAAAATTGTAGATTAATCTATTGTAAAATACGGTTCCTGAAATCAGATAGCATTGGCAAATAAAATCTAGTATATAACATGAACTTAAAATTCAAAATGGTAGATAAATCAACCTTAAAAACAGGCATAATCTGAAACAAAATCGGAATTTACAGATTGAAAGCAAAGAGATCATGATTGTTCTGAAATTAAAAATAAACCTTTTGCAGGATAGGAAATGAAGCAGCGATGAGATAGCCTATGAAAGTAGAAGACAAGACACCATCATTTAGATTACAATTATGCAAGGAAAATCTATCTTTGCTAATGATCAAAGTAAGGATATTCATGGGGAAACTAATAGACACATAAAATCATAACAACTGAAGCAAGCAATCAATCAATCTTGATGATCAGCTAGCGATCAAAAGGTCCACTCGGATCAAGCTGCTTGCACAAACCAAGATAAGTAAGAAAAAGCACGCGATCCTTTGCCCCAGTTCGGTGATTCTTTGTGTGCTTGCAAAAATACTTCAACTGATCAAGCGTACAGCAACCCAGCAGCTGACCCAGAAGCAAAAACAGCCAATTAATCTGCCTCTTCTTCATCGAAACCACAGGCTTCGCGCTGTTCTCCTGCTCGCAGAACGTGCACGTGGGCAGCACGGGAGTCATCCAAACATTCGGCGCCCTCTCATGCATGCTGCTTTTGTTCTCCGCAATGAACCTCCCAACTTCGCAGAACTTCGCGCGCAAATCGTACGCCATCTCGTACTGTCTCTCGCATTTTTTGCACTGAACCTCCCCGGTGATGCTCGTCATATTCTGAGATATCAAATAGTTCAGGCTGTACACGGTGGCGCGATGCGTCGTGGCCCAAGGGAATGGCGCCGGGACTGTATCAGACTTCCCTTCGCCGGGAGTTTGAGTTGGATTACGTCGGAGACGTAGAGGGCGAGCCGGGGCTGCTGCCAAGATTGGTTCTTGGCGGTAAGCGAAAGGTTCAGTCATGAAAGGCGGCGCCGAGTAGATGGCGTGCGTGGGTGAGAGCTCGAGTGCACGCTGTGGTGGCGCGGGTGAGGGTGAAGGTGAAGGAGAAGGTTCTCGCGGTGATGCTAGTGACGACGGCGGTGATGGTTGTTGCTGTGGTGGTTGTGGTTGTTCTTGGATGACTCGGAGAGATCTTTTGGAGTAAAAAGAGAGAGAAAGAGCAAGCATATCGTTGTCATCATCAACGGCAGCATCATGGTTCTTATTGATCTTCCTGGAGATAAGGTAATCTGGGCTGTTGTTGTTGCCGCCGTTGTTTTTTCGCTTTCGGTTGATTTCAGGGTGGTCATTGTTTCTGGTGCTTTCTTCCTTGTTAGTCATCGCAACGAAGAGAAGATAACAATTAGGGTTTTACAGAAAAGCAAAGAAAAGCAACAAAAAAAAAAAAAAACCGAACAGACAATGCGTGATTTTCTGATGCTTAAAAGAGAGCGAAAACAGAATTTATGATATCAAAACAACAAAAGTTGCTTTTGGGCTCATTTGGAGTTGCTTTAAATTTGAAAACCGACTATTCGAATTCTTGCAGAAGATTGTTTCTCTCCCGCATCGCCATGCCTCTCTCTCTCTGTCTCTCTACAGTACACTGTACGTTGTTCGCGACTGAGTTTTGCTGATTTGTAACTTTTTGTAGGGCTTTGCCCTTTTCTTGAGATATAATCCTCTGCTTCCCTCACCATTTAACCGTTTTTCAATCCTGAGACCATTTTCCTGAGTTGCCGTGATCTTACAGGTCCTCCCTGCACGTGTCACTCTCCCGAATGTGAAAATTCAATTCTTTTCCTCTTGTGAGTCGAAAGCCAAACGGCATGTAAGGATCAAACATTATATACACAAATTAAAAGAAAGCGTAAAAAGTAAAGAGGAAACAAAATTAATCAGATAAATGTAATTGTGATGATAAAGAGATAATATCACTTTAATCTATAGTTAAAATTTATATATATCACATCGTTTAAATTACGGCGTAATTCAATCACTAGAAGTAACTTTAAAATTTACAACACAATAATAAAAATAAGATACATCGAGTCGTTGTATTTATTCAAAGATAATCTAAACGTGTCCTAAAGATATATGTTAAACCTCAAAAAATATAAATTTTAATTATTAAACTCATTAATTTATACTTCTTTAATTTATATTAAAAATTATATTTAATTAATAATTTTATTAAATTCAACAAATTTTATAATAAAAAATATAAAATTTTAAGATAAATTAATCATTTTAGTGATAAATTAATATACTGTTTGAGGTCTTAATATGTGTAAGAATGTCATTTATTCAATATAATTTTCTTTAATGTAATGTTATCATAATTTCATTTATATTACAAAATAAGTAATAAGGGTCCAAATTTGAGAAAAAAAATTATCAAACGAAAAAATAAAAAGAAATGTTGTTTTATATTTCTATGAATTGATTTTTTTTATTTTTTAAAAATCGAGATTTATAATATTAAAACCGATTAAGCAACAGATAATGGCGGTTATTAAATTCGCATCAGACAGTTAATATTTAATTTGGGAATATTATCCCAAATTATCGAAAAATAAAATAAAATGTATAAGCAAAACGGAGAATAAGCACAACAGACGCAAAACCAACTACTTGTTCTTATCATTGCACTCCAAATTTCGAGGCTTTCTAAATGCTAACCAAGAAGCATCTCTTAGATTTCTGTATTGTTCAACGACATGCAATATCGATCGTCCAATAAAACAAATCGGAGTATTAATTAATGTTTTCATTTTTCAATTAAGTGAACTGAATCCGTACCATATATTTCATGTTTTTGGATGACTACGGGAGGAGAACCAAAAATATAAAAAATAATTTTGTATTTTTTTAAGAAATGCAATCGATATTATGAAAACGTGTTAGAAGCCAAGAACAAAGAGCCCAAATTATTGATTGGACAGGGAATTCGAATTTAACTCGAAACATTACATTGGAAGGCAAGAAATAAGTAGTATATTTTTTAATAATAATAATATTTTTTTTTAAATTTATTCAAAATTTATCGTAACTGATACGTGGATTTAATTTTACCGTATTTCTTATCATTTATCACATTATCTTATTATTTATATAATAAATAAAATTTCACATAACATATTATTTGGAATGAGTTTCATGATAAAAATTTAGAAAGAGTATCGTTGTTCTTTTTTTAAAGGGCGTAATTATTTCATTAAGATTTTATTAAAGATGCAAACGTTTTACTCCTCATACTAAAAAACAATTAAGTTTTGGTTGACGAAGACAAATTCTCAGGGATGAAAAAACATTTTCTATTTCAACCGAAAGACCTAGAATTGGTATGAAGTATGACTTTTGAAATCTTAAGCACACTGTAAAATTTTTAAAGATGACAAAAATAAACCTAAACTAAGAGGGTTATTTAAAAATTAAACTGCTTTTAAAAAAAATATATTCCATAATTATGCATTTGATGACATATAACATCTAATAATATCCTATTGACAATATTAAAAAATGTGTAATATTTATCTGATAATTTTTGACAACGTCTGATAGTATTCAATGTCAAGCATGAAGCATATGACAATGTTTAAAATTTTTAAAAATTAATCAATTTTCAACAATAGTTTAATTTTGATTAAAAAAAATCCCCTATAAATATTGGTATAGGTAGACAAATTATAATTTTTTCAAAAGCAAGAATTTTTCTCGTCAATAACAAAGTTATTTTCAAAGAGAAAATTTTTTTACTCTATCATTGAAAATATTAAATTATGTTTGAAAATAATAAAATTTAAAAAATAATTAAGTATTTTTTTTAGACTTGACTTGAATATTTAAGACCCAAAATACCTTTTTATATACAAGATTTTCACATGATCAAATATTTTTCTTATAATTAACTTAAATATTTAAGTTTTAACATACCTCTTATTATCAAATATCTCATGGAGGCTTACAAAGTACATCAAATCGAGTGTCATATACCTTTTCAACCATTTTATTTATATGGGAAATACTTTTAAAAATAATTTTTTTTTTTTCTGCTTCTTTCTCATAGGCAGAGGAGCAGTTCGTCCTTTGCACAATGATAAAATATTCCGTCAATCAGAGAATATTTCAGAGCTTGTCGTTTTGTGTTACTAACCTAGGACTTCCTTTAAAAGATCAAACAAATTCTTAACCACAAGTTTTTGTTAATAATTCTACTCGAGCTCTTGTGCCTCCCATTTTATATTAGTCTAAAGGAAGGCTTATACCTTCTTTTTTTTTTGTTTTTTTAAAATATAAATGATGTTGATTATAAAAATTAGTAACAACTTATTTAAATACATCATATAAATATATGTCTGATAATCATTTTAAAAAATATATAACAATACAATTAAATAATAATACGCTTGGACACTTTGTACTTGCAACTAATTTTTTAATATTTTTAATTAACACATGTCTCTGTAATTTTTTAATAATATTTATATTTTTAATTAAATAAAACGAACGAGATTCCAACTTATGATTACATCAATATGATTTTAATATTATATTAAATTTATCATTTTATCTAAAAATTTAAGTTTGGAGGTGTGAAATTAATTTGAATATTAAAGTTTCAATAATTGTAAAATCAAAACCAAACTAACGGAGTAACAAAACAGAAGGGTGTAAATGAAAGAATCTAAACCAAGAGGGATAAAATTGATAAGAGAATTTAATTATATTACTCTTATGAAATTACAAAGTGATCGAGTGAGGCAACATTTCTCAATTGGGATATTTCTCTAACCCCAAATAAATTTTTAGAAATTTAACTCAAAACTTTTACTAAACTGTCATTTATAAAAAAATAATAATACAGTTTTCCCAAAAATTAAAAAAATAATACATTTTTCATAAAAATTAACACTTATCTCTAAAAAACTTAAAAGGAAAGTATTAATTTATAAGAGATGAGCATTAATTTAATAAAAATTTGAGATTAAAATTTCTTGAAATTTATCTGAGGGGATATTAAAATTTTCCTTTCTCAATGCGGCACGGCCACAATGTGATGAGACCAAGCAGTGGCGAAGTGGTGGAAATACCCCTTGTCACAGGACCCACAGCGACCAACAGGTTGTTTCAAATTTAACATTTTATATTTGGTTGGATTTTGAGAGCCGGGCTACTAAGCCAAGTTTGGGGTGTATATAGTAAAAGTCAAAGCCCAAAACTCGATGGACTCTTCAGGCCCAATATAAACTTCAAAGTTAGAGGAAATTTTACCCGGCCCAAACTTCTTCTACATTTCTTCATCTTCATCTCCATCGTGTTTCAGAAACTCGTATTCGTCTCTTCTTTCCCTTCGGGTGCTCCATTGATTTAGTATACACGATATTTCACCTGATTCTCGTTCTCGTTGTTGTTTCGTGCTCATTTCCTTGCAATCCTAATCTCCGGTTATCACTGTTACGTTCACTTCCACTCCGACGAAGGTACTTTACCTAATCTAATTGTTACCGTATTTGAGTATCTTTTTCATTTTTTAAAAGAATCATTTTCTTTATATTTTTTTCATATAATTAGAAGATTATTTCGATCAATAAGACCCACCAATCAATTATAGGTATGATAATGATTCTTAGTTAAATTTGTGGCAACTTGTGGCTTATAATTCTGTAATTGAATATAGTTTGTTAGCTTACTTTTTTTTTTTTTGGTCAAAAGTGATTTTATTACCCGCAAAAATCACAATTTCTGCGTAACTTGTGGCATTTCGCCTTGTAGATGACCCTGAGAGATACACATTTTTTTGGTAGTCCTATTTCAGTACTTGTTAGGTTTAGGTTTTGCTTGAAATGACAGTGAGGAGATCAAGGAATTTGAAATGGCTAACATTTTCATTTAATAAAGCATTTGTATTGCGGATATAGACGCAATTCTTGTGACGATTGGGTCTGAGAGTTGAGTATTTTGACTTGCAGCTGAAGTGAAGAGTGATGGACAACATTGTAGATTCTTTAAGTAATGCATATAAGGAGTTCGTTGCTGCAGCAGCTAACGTGCTCGAAGCCAAGGAAATTTCAGGTGGCCAAAAAACAGCAGCGACGGATGTGGCCCTAGAGAACTTTAAGCAGAGTTGGGAATTGTTTAGGGTGGCTTGTGATCAAGCGGAGGAGTTTGTGGAGTCTGTCAAGCAAAGGATAGGATCTGAGTGCTTGGTGGATGAGGCAACTGGCTCGGTAGCTGGGAAGTCTGGTCAGACTGCTGCAACTGTTCTTCCCCCAATAAGTGCAGTTCGGTTGGAGCAGATGAGTAAAGCTGTTCGGTGGCTTGTGATTGAGCTGCAGCATGGTGGAACAGCTGGTGGTTCTGTGCATGCCCATCCTTCTGTTCCTTTCGATGCACGGTTCTCTGAAGATGCTGCTCAATAGGTAATTAGGTGTATTTCTTTCTGAAACAAGGCACTATCTGATGTCTGACTGCTAGGTAACATGTCTAGTGGCTGAGAACTGTTAATATGATCTTGTCTGATATTTGGGCACCTTCCCTTGTCATGGTCATTTATAGATGTTTAATCCACTCTGCTGCCACTGTATTTATATGATCTCTTCATCTAAGTCAAGATAACTGGATTCCTGTTGTTCGATGGTGTGTAACTGAATTCACCAAGGCTTTTGGAGTTCATGCCACTGGAAGACTTTTAATTCAAACTTCATTTGCTTCTATGTATGTTTTGTGTGGTAAAGTCTGTTTTGGTTTACTGGGTATAATGTCTATTGTATCTCAGTTTTGATGCGTGACTTAAATTTTGGATATAGAAGGTCTGATGTTCCTTTTGGTTTCGTTGCATTCAGGATTCTGGAGATGAAAGTTACCGGAGCAAGCTGATGATGGCAGGAAGACATGATATTGTTTATAATATGCAACAAGAACAATGCCAACTATGCAATTCCATACGCTAAATGTTTGTATGATCTCCACAATGATTGAACGGATTGATGATTCTTTTATAAAAGAGCTGTAAAATACGGACAAGAGTAGTGGCCTTGTGTAATATTCATCGCGTAATTCATCTACTACCACTTTTGGCAGTAAAATTATTTCGGTGTCGTTATTGCTTCCTTTATATTAATATTTGGTGTCGTAAAAGACCTGATGGCATCATATATATTTACTATAGATCTCCTATATCAATAATATCTTTTATGATATATGATTGCTGACGCTATATTTGGATTTAATTTGTCCTTATTTTTCTCTTTATTAACAAGGTTGCTTTGCATATTTGCTTTGGCAACTTGACTAGTTAGAACTATAAACATATTTGCATATTTGTTTTTAATCATTTGAAAAATAAAAACATAAAATTCATAAAAGAACACATTAGAGGGTGTTTGATAAATGATGAACTCTTCAAAAGTTTACATGCTATGACACTTTTGCCTGAGAAATTACTTCAATGCCTCTCTCTAATTCTTAAGAATAACACAACGGTTTTAGTTTGATTTTCTTCTTTCTTTCTCCTACTCTTACTTGTGCAAGAAAACCATGCAAAGCTAATCCAAGGATAATCTCACGACATTCGTTGTTGTTTGATAAATTTAATTAATTTTTCAAATAAAACCAAATATAATACTATTCTATTAAATGTTATCATTCTAATGTTTTGAAAACGTTAGAAACAACCTGACCCTAAAGCAATTGTTTTAAAATTAACAAAAGAAAGGATATTTATGGAATTCCATATAAAAAAATTAATAAAGGGGGACCCCAGATAAAACAAAAAAAATTCTAGGAACACCCCCATGTTCCAAACGATAGCCATTAGGCCTCCTCCTCTTCATTCCAATTCAGTAAATTGTGTCTCGACTCCTTTCCTGAACCCATGACTGATCACACTACCGTAAGTTTCTCAACTCTTTAACGATTCTGTAGCGCTGTCTGTCGGTAAGTCACCTGTTTCTCAACTTCTGTCGCTTCGGGTCAACCCAAAAATCATATTGGCAGCTGGGTTGGTCAGACGTTAACCGTTTTCCGATAATCCACCGCCAAATATCAATATTTGGCGGTTAAGGTGGATATGTGACAACCTGCTGCTAACTCAATTAGGAGCAGGGTTCTTTTTCATATTTTTCAAACTTTGAGGAGTCGTAAAAACAGAAAATCTCGGGGGGGTGGGAAAATTTTAACATCCATGCTCATTATTTATCCAGTTTAACAGCGGAAGGGACGGAAGTCACACAGCAGAGCTCGTTTTGCAGAAGATCACCCTTTTGTCATTGAGCTTAGTACGGGCTACAGGTATACCTTGAACAATCACTTCTGATTCTGAATTTCCTTTTTTTTTTTTTTAAGTTTTTTTTTCTTATTGTTATTATTATTATTTTTATATGGCCCAAATGGCCCTTCTTGTTGAAAAGTTTTAATCCATTTTGAGGCTTATAAGTTGCTTCAAGATATATTCAATTCATTGGAATTGTGTTTTTTTTTTTTTTTTTTTTTAAAGTAATTTCACTTTATATATTCGTTTTGATTAATTTCTTTTTTTTCAGTTTGCTATATGCTATCCGTTCAACTTGGTTTGATGTTTTCTGTTTTGTTTTTCTTTAGTTTGATGGATTTTGGAGACGGAATTCAGAAGGTGTACACTTTGATTGCTAAAGTAAGTGCATTAGTTTCTTTATTGATATCGTCCATATTCTGGGTAACTTTTGTTTTCAATTTGGTTTTTCGAGTTTTGTCGTTTTAAAACTTCTGCATAGACAATTACTAGGGTTAATTGGTAATATTTTACAGTATGGATTAGGAACCTGACATCTAAAATAAATTTTTGTTTTATTTGAGAGTTTAACAGATTTCTCTTAACAGATTGTTCAGCAATCTCACAGCAAGGATTGGCTGATTGTCTTTAATGGTTCAGTGTGCTTTTTTTGCTTGAACTCAAGTTAGATTTTCATTTTTGGGTCTAAAGCTTTATGCAGATTGGCAATCTTGGTGTCCAACTATTGTGGTATTTGCTTCATTTTATTATCAGCCTATGGTATTTTGCGCTGGGTACAACTGGTGCTATGGAAAGCTATCTCATCTCTAGTGGAATACTGAAAAGATACAGCGCTCTCAACATAGAGAAGATTCAATATCTTGCCATAGTAGTAGAAAGTGAAGAAGCTTATCAGACTCCAAAAATTGTCAAACTTTTGCAGTGGCTGGTGGCTCTTGGCATAAAACATGTGTGCCTCTATGATACAGAAGGTAACAATGTCTGGGTTCAGTAGTTATCATTTTTTTTTCTTTTGATTGGGGTTTTTGGATAGGTTTTCGCTGTATTATTATGTAACTGAATGTATTGTTGGGCTTAAAGCTTTTCTCAGAATCCCTGCATGATTTTGAAATGATTCACAAACTTTCATTGTCATAGGAATATTGAAGAAATCAAAGGAATCCATTTTGGGCAAATTGAATAATGCAACATTTTTCGAGGTACTAAGTTCTATATGGATAGTACAGTGGCATAATTACTTCTGCTTACTCATTTACCATTTCACGGATATACCCTCACTTGAAGAGATACTTCGAGGCAGATGTGCTTTATTGACTTCTCTACCGGAGCTTCATGTAGGGATCATTATTATCATCATAGTGTTAGATTTGTTTATGGTTTTATATAGCATTATCTGAGTTAGTTGTGTATGCTTGCTTAATTAGCCTCTTCCTTTTTATTTTTTATATGTAGTATTCTTTAAACTACAGATGAATTTGCCTGCGTACTAACATCCTTAACCACAGCTATTCCTTCTAGTTTTTTTGCGTAGTTTTTATTTGTTGATTATACTTTTACTGTCGTTTGGACAATCTGAAACATGCACTTAAGCTGCTGAATGTCAACAGTGATGTCAAAATTCTCTCTTAACTCTGCACTTGCTATCTGTTATATTATTCAGGAAGCTGATCAAAGAGATCCACTTCTTGAGAATAAAAATATTGCCGTGGAATTTGCTTCATTCTCTGATGGAAAGGAAACAGTCGCTAAAGCTGCTAATGTACTCTTCATGAAGTATTTGAAATTGGGTGACTCTGGAAAAATTCAGGAAGAAAACATTTTTACTGAAGCTCAAATGGCTGAGGCACTAAGGGCAGTAGGTTTGTGTTTCTTGTTAGACGTTCTTAGTGGTTAACAGAAACAATCTCTTCTCAAGTTTTAATCTCTCTTTTGTCCATTTGATATTTTCTACTATCAGGTTGCATAGGGCCAGAACCTGATCTTTTATTAGTTTATGGACCTGCAAGATGCCATCTAGGTTTCCCTGCTTGGAGAATTCGGTATACAGAGATCATGTGAGTGTTCTTACTTAACCATATGATCTAATCAGTTATATATTAGCCCCATGTATCTCTATGTACATGGGAATGCTCCTGAGAAACGAAGAAGCCTTCAAAAAGTTCTATCAACAGTCAAATACTATTTATTGTTGATGTGAAGCTTGACCTGAATAGTTTTAACATTTTCTCATGTCTAACAGTTTATTGACTGGTGCCAACATAGAAACTTGACAGATAGCTACTCATTTATATTTGTTAAAACGAGATTTTTGGATATTTTACATATTATATTCTCATAGATATAGGATTCTGACTATGGAATTCAAATATTGGAGACTTGACTGGCTCATATCTGCAAAACTATTAAGAATTCTATAAAAGCAACCTTTTTTTTTGGGAAATTCCTTGCAGATTGTTTATCTGACATCCTTACTTCAATCTAGTGAGCTAGGAATCAGTGTTTAACTGAACTTTCCCTCGCTCAGATTGCCTTTTTTGGTCATTTTGTCATCAGACAAATGTGGTGATTCTTAAACTTTGCCTCTACATCATGCTCAGATTTGCTTCTGTGTGACATAATTGTGGCATTATTTTGTGTTACAGACATATGGGACCCTTGAAATCCATGAAATATGGTTCCCTTATAAAGGCTATTTACAGTTTCACAATGGTGCGCCAAAATTATGGTAAGTGGGTTTTCCTTTTGATTTGAATGGGACATTTCTTTTATTGAAGATGTTAAAGTACCTAATGATCCAGACAGAATGCAAGTGAACTACTTATACAACAAGATCCATTTTCAAATTTGCAGCATCATGCTAACTGTTAAACTGCAAAGACTTTATGTAGATTTTCGGGTTAATCTGCAAAATGCCCATGTAATTAAACCTTTTAATTGGATAATGGTTTTAACTTTATATCATGGCTGCATTTTAATTGACTAATTGGTTTCAACTTTATATGATTTGCTTATCAAATTGGGGCACAGGATAGGAGTATATTTCAATACCTTATATATGGGGCTGTTTTTATTTTTGTAATGTTAATTACCCTTAAGTGGTTTTGGGGGGTGAGAATGGATGATGAAATAAGAATTTATGATTGAACTTGAAAGATCCAGTTTCAAACTGAACATCTTCATCTTGCAACAGGTAAATAAACTGCTGAATTGCAAGACCAATAACTTGGATAATATGGGCAGCAGAGGTTAACGTCTTCAAACTCTTGACAACAAAGGGCGATCTCATTTTTGTATTTCTATTTAAGTAGAATATACTTTTAGCCGATTATTTGATCAGATAATAAAAGCTTCTGTGTCTCTCAGTAACCAATCTTATATGTATGTCTGTGGGTTGAATTTCATGTGCAGTAGTATATCTGACTTTTTAACGCCGTCGAACCTGTGAATAGAAGTATTTATAATGTCTTATTGTTTGCATGCTCACTGGATTTCAGATGTAGAGGGATCTAGTGCCGCTAACTCGTCTCTTACAGCAAGATAACTTAATATTTATTATTTTAAAATTCATCTTTATGTATCGTTAGGGTACATATTAGGAGAATCCTTACTCAAAAGAGTTATTAAATGGTGAATAACTTATTATCTATATTGAACAACGGCTTGAGTCTCTTCAGTTGTTAGGTAGAAAACGACATGTCGCATTTTGCCAAGGAAATGTCTGCTTCAGGAAATTCAACAATTTCAGAGAAAAGCTAACCAAGTCTGATAAATCCATTTAAACAAAATTTCTTGCCAAATTTGAGAAAATTCGGGTTCAGTATGGACAGAGGTTCCCCAAGAATCAGGAAATTTTGTCCAATGGGGACGAGTAGCACAAAAAATAGTACATGATCAAATGAATGTAAGCAGCAAGCTACACCCCATTTCCCAACAACAATGATTGCAAAATAAAATTTTTAAATAATTAGCATTGAAATTTTATAGACTACTTTTTGGTTATGATTACAATTGTCATTTATCATGGGAGCGTTGGACAGAAAATTTCTATGTCCAATTCTATGAGAATTGAATAACTTATCTCCAGGAGTCCACGTTCAGTATTCTGTTTCCAGGATACCATCGATGAGGCCAAACTCCATAGCCTGTGATATGAAGGCAAAAGAAGTGCAAAAATGAGTGGTTGCAGGTGAGTATTAATCGGCTGAGAGTAGACTCGGGATTATAAAAATGGCAGATTCAAATGAAAAGGGACACAAAAACCCATGTATGCAAGATCAAAACATAAACCCATGAATGGAAGATCAACAAAATTACTTTTTTGACAAATATAAACATAAAATATTAAGTTCTGTAATTCCTCCACAGGCATTAGGCCAAAAGGCAACTTTCAAATAGCACATTGATCATTAAATTTTCGTATGCAAAAAATTCTTCTGTGCAATTTAGAATGATGTTCTAAAAATTCTAGCAGCAAAGAGCTCAAAAATGAAAGAGTAGGTGGATGCTCCAAACTAGAGCATTTCCTGGACAGTATTTCTAAAGCACTGTCGCAATGACAATCTGTTAATTTTTGTTCTCTTTGGAGATAGGGGCGCAGGGAGCAGGTAGGATATTCACACCAATTAATATTTAGTACCAGTACCTCATCATTTACAGGAAACCAAGATAAGCAACGTTACCTCGGCAACAGACAAGAAACGGTCCCTCTCAGTGTATTGTTGCACTTTCTCCAAAGGTTGGCCAGTAAAAGCAGCATACATTCTGTCAGTTTTCTGTACCAGATTTCCAGGGAGTAGCATATCAATTAAAGGCTTAATGCTTATCAGATCACTTATCAACCCCAGAAGCTTATAAACGAGCGAAAGCACATAGCTGAAAATAAACATCCTCTCACAACAGCAGAAAATCATGTGAGCTTTGGCAACCTTAGTTTTATATATATTTTGAAAGAAGATAACCCAGAATTGTGCTCACATCACCAGGAAATAGAAACCTAGAAGATAACTGGTTGGGACACCAAAAGCTTCCTCTGTGAAGATGATGAAGTGTGTGCAAGAGACATTGATAAATCTAAGCTTCTAAGTAATCAATGAGAGGCTTCAGCCCCATGCTAAACAAAATTCGTATAGTACGGCAATGTACTGTCAGAAAAGTCATGTAATACTCCAAGCTTGAAATTAAGTTAAGAAAGTTTTGATTGTAGAGGTAGACTGAACAAAATCAGCAAGATATACCAAAAAACCGAAAGACACAGAGCATTTCCCCAAGGTCGTCTACAGCATGTAACAGATTGCAAGAGACTTACATGGCGAGATTGAACAGCTTCATTCACTTGACGTCTCACATCTTCCACATGACCCTACAAACAAATAGCACATGATCAACTCCATGGTTTTTACCGGGAAACACATTTTCTCAAAAATTCAAAAGTACGAACTTCTTGCAATGCATTAGTTGCACTCCATTCAAACAAGCTCTTGGATCCATAAGCAAAGAATCAAAGTATCAATAATGAAACTGCTGTTGCTATGATCTCAATGCTTATCATGCAAGAATATCAAGAAATATAAATGTTATTTCAAATCTTTTCTTCCTCGCATAAGGAATTCTCTTTTAAAAGTTTGTCATTTATTAAACCAAGAAGTTAACTCATACCCCACATCCACTTTGTGGTTGATGTATCATAATACGTGCATTTGGCATAGCATAACGCATTCCCTTTTCTCCACCAGCAAGAAGAAGTGCTCCTTGGCTTGCAGCTACTCCGAAACAGACTGTACCAACCTTCGGCTTTATCTGATAAGATAATGAAATTCAGATGACAGAGAAGAACAACAGCTAAAACTGAGCCCCCAAACTGATTAGGTAATCACCCTTTTCTGGAATCGTTTGATCTTATATCACACTAAGGTCAAACGTAGTCAAAATTTTAGCATCTTAGAAAATGTCATAAATACTAATATAGGTTGGACTATTATTCAGTAATCAGACATAAGCTCATGGTTAATTAATTGTTGATTACTCATAACAATTATAATTTGAGTCCGACTACTTGCCGCAAATTATAATTTCAACTTAATATTTTTTGGTTGTAATTTTGATACATTATTGATCTTAAATTTTTGACAATGGTTTTCCAAAATGGAAGGTCACAGCTATCCAATAAGGAGATATTCTGAGATAGCTTAAATCAAGATTTCCTCATCTCTTAGAAAGTCACAGTCAACATCACAAGTTCATGAAAACTTTTTTAATGTGCTAAGGAGTGAAAGAAAAATAAGAAAGGTGAAAAAGATATTAAATAGAAAAATAGAAAAAAAATTAAAATCTCACCCATGACATGGTATCATAAATTGCCAACACAGAATATGTACTTCCACCTGGGCAGTTTACATACACCTGACAAAGTACAGAATGAAGTTTACAATCTCTTTACAAGCTGGCTTTTGCAGACTGGGTTTACAAACATATTCAATATGCTGATTACAAGAGTGAAAAGCTAGAATAAGAAAAGAAAAGATAAATGTATATCCTCACCAGAATATCGGCATTCTCATCAATGGTTGCCAGAGTGACAAGCTGAGATATAACTCTTTGAGCAACTGCTGAGTTTATTGGCTGCCCGATAAAGATTATGCGATTCCTAAACAATATAGTTGAAAGGTCCAAAGGTCCTCCAGGAGTCATTACTGCTGGCATTATGGGCGGATTCCCCTTTCTGGCTGTTATTGCACCAGAACTGCATGTATAACACAATGTTATGTACATGTATATCAAACACATAAATTAATTAAGATAACATGACCAAGGAAGAAATTATACAAAACAATAAAAATCAGTAACTGAAGAACAATGAATAAAGTGAACTACTTTAATGGAACATTGTTCTACGAGAATATGCTTTCTATCTATACTGTAACCTAAACCCTAAACCCTATAAAAAAAAAAACCATAGAATAACTAGAATGCTTTCGCTATAGAAAATTCCTTCTTTGCCTCTTTGGGCTCATTAACTACAAGAAAGATTGTTGTTTCGAATAACTCTAAAAGAGATGCTGCTCATTCACATACATTTTCACATAAAAATGCACTTCTAAGTTGAAAACATACATTGTCCAAGAAAAATTGCTGCTTGAAAGTATCTTTAATAAGAAAATGGAAACAAGCCACATCGAATTGACCGCAAAAAAATGTTATACACGTTCCCAAAAAAAAAACAAAGAGTATCCAAAATTTACATGAAACAATCCAGCAAAAGAGTGAATCAACACACCTTAATTCAGTATTCCGGAAATCGTTCTCGTCAATTTTTGTACGCAACCCAGAACTCTTACTAGATAATCCTGGATAGATCAAAACATATAACTTCAATTACTTCAAGTGCATAACACAAACACTCAAAATATGAAAAACCCTGCAGACGAACTCGAGCCAGCACAAGATTCAATTAAATGAAACATGTAAAGCAACAAAATAAGCTTAAAAATGAACTGGGTCAACCACAAAAAATAATTTTGATGGGAGTTTGAAGCATCAAAAGGCAGAAGACTATGATTACCCATGGTTGAAGAATCACAGTAAGGACTTGGCAACGCAGACACTATAGACCTCGTAGAGTTCCTGCGCATAATACAAAATAATTATTGAATTAAAAAAAAAAAATTGAGCTGAGGCAAAGCCACAAGACTGAAAATTTGGAGTTAGTGAATTGATAATGCAACTAGAACCCATATCGTATATGCGGGCGGATACCTGGAATTGTGAAAGGAGATGGAGGTTCTGTTAAGAGAAGAAGTAGAGAACGTTAAAGAAGCCGAGATAGCTGAAGCTGCCATCTCTGAGAAGCAATCAAAATTACAATTTCACAGAGGGAGAGAGATAAGAAGGTTTTGGAGTGAGAAGTTAGAGAGGTGAAACAGCCCCCGAAGTCCGAATGACTTCAGTTTTAACTAGGAACTAAACAATATTGTTGTTCCATGTCATCTTTGTTTTTTATTTATTTATTAAATTCCTTTAAATTTGAGAATTTTATATTTTAACCTAAATAAGGAATTTCGTTAAAATTAAATTTAATCTATTTTAAAAATTTAAGTATTTTGACTTATCGGATGCACGGATATTGTCTATCGAATACTATATCTATCATCGAATATAAGGTCATTATATTAATTTTTTTAAAATAAGTAAAATTTTAAACGGCTCCTTATTTTAGGTTTATTTCTATAATTTTTCTTAAAATTTATAGAATATCCTTGTCTTCATCTTTTCTTGAATTAATTTATTAAAATTTTTCATAAACATAAAAAAGGAGTTGTAAAACAAAACAAAAAATCAATGATGGTAATCATAGGTAACTCAAAAGGAAACCAATAAACTTATCTTTAATTGTATTCTTTATAACCCATATTGGCTAAGTGAAATTTGTTTTTATTAAGGATTTTTAAAGCTATTATATATTATTTAAGATTCTAATTTGTACCCTATCAATAATTTATGAAACACTCGATAATTCTACATATATATATATATATAGCATCAATAAATAAAAATGGTTAATCTTCTATACGTTTATTTGAATTTTGGGGTTTCTTTAAGAACATGTGATGCTAACCCGCATTAAATCAGTAATCAAACTGTAATGTCATCAGATTAGATTCAAATATCAGCCTCTCCCCTTGGGGAAAAAAAAGAGGTGAAGATTGAAAGGAGGATTTTCTAGGGGAAATCAAGAAGCTTTCTTTGAGCTAGATGTGGATTGTTGATGGTGAAGAAGCTCATGTTTGAATCCTGCCCATGTTGTCATGTGCATGAGTCTCAATGAGAAAGTGAATCTAAAAGAAATATGGATATTGTTATCTTGGGCCATCTGACAATTGGCCTTTTCCTTGCACATGTCACAGACTACAGGGAGCTAAGCAGCCCAGAGCAGAAAAGCCTTTCAGGTTTTGGTAGTTTTGGGCTTTTCTATGTACGTATAATGGAGATACTGAGCCTAAGGTGGGGAAGCGTCAAGAATTTGGTCTCTGTGCCCCTGGTCTGGTATCACTTACTACCACAGACTGGAACTTTGTTATCAATCTAGAGTCTAAAAGTGCTTTTATTTATCAAGTACCTTAAAAGGTCGAGGACTGGGTTTCAAGTGCATGTGCTGATATGTTGTATAATATCTTTTGTTAAGTTGATTCTCCATTTGATGGAAAATGAAATACTAGCTTGTGTCGTTTCAACAATTCATGGCACCAAATATCCCAGGGATTTCCGAAATTCAATTGATTGGCTTTCAGCAGTTGAGCACGAAGTAAATTTAAAGACATACTTTAATTTTGTATCTGCTAACATATTTATTTTACATTGATAAGCATTCCGGTACTAGACACTTACCAAGATTGGAACACAATTATGCAGGAGTAGCTATATATATATATATATATAGTATCATCACATTACGAGATTCCAGAGATACAATATACTAAGTTCATTAAGCAGCATGCAAAGGAACCCAGACCAAATTATCTGCAGGGAAGAAATGGCAAACTGGTGAAGTTCCAGGCTTGATTTTGAGCACTTGAAATGACATATGATCAGGATTCCACTGAGACGTGTCCATATGGCAAACAGCGGGAGCTTCAACTTTCGCTCCATTTTCACTACCTAGTGAAATCTCAAATAGCCTATTATCACCCTTTTGGCCATGGCAATAGAAAACTGCATAAGGGTAAGGCAAAGCATGACATGCTACCATTTTTGGTGCAAAGATTTGTTTTGGCACTTTCAAGATAGTATAATTCTGTAAAAGAGTTGGCTTTGTTGGAGAAGTAGTGGCTAAAACTTTTAACTTGGTGTCTAATCCGAAGATGCCACGAGTGAAATCAAGCATGGATTCTAGAGAGGTGGCGCAGAACTTGGTCTCTCCTTTGATGGGTTCAAGTTCACATTGTGTGAGAGTGTATTCCATGGCCTTGGCTTGGGGAGAGTCTTTGGAGAAGGAGAAGAATTCAAGAAGGTAAGGTAATCGTGCTGAAGAGAAAGGAATTGAATTGGCTTCTTCTCTAGATAGTAAATGAGAAGTTGAATAAGAGTCTTTGAAGGAGAAGTATATGGGCATTGATTTCCCAATCTTAAGATCATCTAAGGTGAAAAAAACCTGTAGTGAAGGATCCATATGATCCATGTGCTGAGCAACATGCGCCCCATACTCAGCCTGCTTTGCATGCACGTTATGGTGACCATTATCAACATCATGGCTGCCCTTGATCCATTGATGAACATCACTGGCTTCCGCTATCTGATCATCATATTTAACTCTATCTTCTTCTTTCCAATTTGATAACCTCCTGGCGAAACTGTCGTGAGCACACTGTCATGGAGATCCAAAGCAAAATATTTTAAACAAGATATGAAACGCAGATGTTTCATAATATTGGCAAAACAGCAACAGATCATACTAATAAAGCTTTTAACTTATTTATGACTGAGATAAAGTCTCGAGAAGATGTAAATAAAACTTGAAAAAGGATCATAAAGAGATGATGAGAACTTCAAAACTGATTGCAGTCTCGTACTTTTCAAAGAATTAACAGATAGATTTTCATTTCAACATCAAGAACAATAAAAAGATTCAAACAAGAGACAGACATTACCATTAAAACAAGAAGAAAGCAAAGGACAATATTTCTCCAGGAAGAAGAACCAGAAGCCATCTCTGATAATTTTCCTAAAAATCTATGAAATAATTCTCTTTCTTCTTCTTCTTCTTCTATTCTCTAATAACAAAAGTAATAGTTATCAACTGATCAATTAGAAAGTTGGTGACAAGCATACGCTGCACTAATTAGCCACTAATTTTTCATTTCAACAATAAATTAATATATCAACTATGGCATAGTTTATCATATTATTTGCATCATAAAAATATGGACAAACAATAATCAGACAGTATCTAGTGGGTCTGAAAACCCACCTAAGGGATGGGACTGGAATGCTTTTACAAGTTGAAGTCAATGCTTTCATTTGGCCTTGTTCGGGTTGTACTGAATAGACTTTGCCTTGGTAAATTATTCACTTTAATTTTATCACTAAAACTATTTGTTAAGCATATAAAGTCTAAACAAAGAAATTAATAGTACTTGGCCTAACCTGAGTTGCACCTCTAGTCAAATGGTTATTCATTAAATATAATATCGACCTAATCAGGTTCATTTTTTATATTAGCTATTAAATAATCTATATTAATTAAGGGTCACATGTAGTGAGGGATAAAATATTGAAAGTTGGATCGTTATAGCTGACCCTTTGAATAGAAAATCTGAGAACAGTGGGACTGCATCTGGAACTGCTTGTGCGCTTGAGTCATGAATCTCATGGTACAGTACTTTCCTAATCAGGCTACTCAATGTATTAATGCAGCTACCCCAAGAATTAATAAACTTATAAAAGAAGAAACAAACTCATTACTGTTTGATATGGTAATTACAGATGTATATGACGTATAGTATTTACAGTCGTGAGTGGATGATTGAGTTTCAATTTTTTTATTATTATGAATAACCCCACTGAGGATGGTCTGAGTGCTAGCGCCTTTTCAGACAACTAAGAGCTTTTCTCTTTTCAGTTGGAATATATGAAAGTAATTGATTAAAAGCATTTTGATTCTGAAGTTTGAACAATTTCTTCAACGCTCTTCTCCAAGGCACTTTTTGGAGGCAACAGGATATGCCAAGACTTCAAAGTCTTCAACAATCTTAAGAGATTGTGTTTATCTCAAAATGGATTTTGACATATTTAGAATTAAACAGGTTGTGGGGAGAATTTTGCTCTAACATTTGAAAAACGAAAGTCTTCATCATGAAGTATACAATCAATTTGGGCAGATGCTTTCAGAACCATATAAAATGCATGATGGATTAACGTTATAATTTTCTTCTCGTCCATGTCCTACAGCAGTTCAACACGGAAGAATTGAAAAGCATTGGCTAAGGAAGAGATAGTCATATGGGACGAAAATTTATGAGCAAGGAAGACGAAATAATGCAAAGTGTTGTTGAATTCACAATATTAATTTTTTTATTTTAATTATTCGATTATATATATATAGAATGAACACAGGGTTAAGAAGCCATAAATGCATGTTAGTTTTTAAAATTAAAATTTCTAAACCAATAATAAATATATATCAATTAAAAAAGACATTTGTCTTTCCTCCACTATCAATAATGCATGATATACCTAACTCTCAATCATAATTAAAGAATTGACTTAGGGATTGGAAATGGTTCACTTATTATATATGTAGTTATTCATATCAGAATCAACGAAAATGAAACGTATTATATGGAGCTTATGTGCACAGTCGGCTCAACGATGACCAACTTCATTCATTAATAAGAAGAGATTACATGACCAAATTCAGAAAGAAAAACATGTAGCAAAAACTCATCCACTAAAATCTTACAAGCGTTGAAATTGCTCACACATTATAGTATCATATGACGACAAGGCAAATAATCAATCTCAATCATCATAACTTAAATAATGAACCATTTTTTTCTTCTCTTGGGTTGACAATGTGAACGGATGACCTTGTGATCTGATAGGGACCTGGTACCAAGGTCCCACATTGAGTAGTATGGGCTACTTGATGGGGTATTTAAGTGGTTTGGCTCTCCCNTGATCATATTATAAAGTTGCTTAGAAAAGTGACTGTGTAGCACCACAATCATACCACATTTTCATAGCGACATAAATCGATTCATTTCTAGTTTTATTGACAACAGGCCAACCCAATAAAACATTGACTTTAACTTTTTTTGTGAGAGTTGAATCTAAAAGCAAAACCAAATTGGAATTCTCACGGCTAATGATGATCGTTCTTTCTGCCGCACAAAAGGTTAGGTTACTACTTTTTTCCAAACCCTCCACCATCTAAAATTTTATTTCATTCGTTGAGTTTACAGGAGCAACTTCACGTTTCACTAATATATATGATATCGTATATATCTTAAATCAAATTTGATGGTTTTAAATAAAAATATATTGAGACTAAATATAAGAACTTATTTGAATCGTTTTTAAGATTACATCCAGAAATTCATTTTCATATATAAACGTTCCAATACTGAGAGATGTGTCATATTGATAGCACCTAATACCATTCATAGTTATTCAATCTGAATCAAATGAAAAGGAAAACAAATGCAAAAGGTATAGAAAAATGCAAATAGTATAGAAACTATGCATGCACATTACATATGAATTAAGTTGACTCTGGCAGACAAAGCCAATATAGTGCCAGGTTCATCATATCGCATACAACACACACGGAACCTCAACTAAAGTGAAAGATTAGACCTATCTATGAAAGAAATCTATTAAAATCCAAGGACACATACTACTGCTATGCATGCATGAACCGAGGGGGAATAGAACTGTGCAACTAGACATTTCTTTTGACAAGTACAACTAGAATTAATATATTAATGTTTATCATTACTATATTATCATGGTGCACATTTCAAGTTGACTTCTGCATAAAGAGCCAACTTCGCCTTCTGTGGCCCTCCATAATCTAATCCAGTCCAGAAACCTTGTCCCTTCTTCATCATCTTGTCCCTCAGCATCTCATGCTGTGATCGCTCACCAGTTCCACTGAGAATTTGCTTTTTTTTTTTTTTTCCTGTTTTTTTGTTTATTAGTCAGCTCATAATCAACAGCGAATCATGCATACTTGGTACCCAACAGTAGACCCATTTGTACAATTGCAAATAATTAATTAATCTCTAATTTTTGTAGCTTTGAGTTTAACGAATCATAATAAGATATCTATATAGCAAATAGATATATAAATAATTTTGTTATATATATATATAATATAATATAATATAATATAATATAAAGTTAAAGATACGTGTAGGAAAAGATTTTATCAAAAAAAATGAATGAGACGTAGCTAGCATTTTTCTCATGGAGAAATTGAGGTAGACGTTTTCTGAAAGTGTGAAGGTCAACTCTTTTGTTATGTCATAGTTAACCTAATTACTATTTTCTTGCCATTTACAATTTTGTAACTATATGAAGCTTACACCTATTGATACAGGTTAATACTTGTTATATAGATAAAAATCTAAACATCTAACTTTATATAGAGGTCATCGTCACATGCATATTTGTTTTCTATCATTAAATTAATAATTTATTCGGCTTCATGATTTATAAATTCGGCATTGACCGGTGGAAATCTCTTTTTATTTCATCTAACTTTTGGGATGTTTTAATTAAATGTTTTAATCTCAGTGCTCGTGGTAGCTAGCTTGGTCCTCTCAGTCTCAGTTAAACCAGCTTATGATTTGTTGTTGCTTTTTAATTTCTTAATATATTTCCTGGCATCTTCTCTTATTGGTCAACTTCGAACTCATTAATGATCCCTACTTTGTTTCTCTTGGATTTATATATATGCTGTCCGATAACTAGAGTACAAAGAAACACTAACAACTAAAAGAATTCTGAGAGATGCAAGGATGTCAGCGCTAATAACCCTTCGGGTATATTATATTATCATGAAAAACTATTGCATTTTTTACGTAAAAGCAACTGTCAAGCCCAAGTACATGGACGCTTACCCCTTTGATTTTTTTAATTGAATTCATTATTACTATGAGTTGTCTATTTTGCGTACGTGTATAACAGTAGTCAGTATTAGGTACTTACTAGTCCAATTTAGTTGCCATTTATTAAAAATAAAAGGCACTACCATGTATTTTGGTTTCGTACTGATATGTCTAAAGAAAATCCTCAACAAAAAAGGGGGGGTGGGTGGGGTTTTGTGGGAAGAGGGGAAATATTCGCAACATAATCACTTTTGAACTCATTTCATTGATTAAGAATTCATAAACGTAATGGTAACGGAGCCACTTGCTTCTGAAGTATCCAGAGTTCTAATAATAATCTTAATACTAATACATTAATTCCATGAATTTATCTGGACCTTGTCATTCAAAACTTCAAGTCTGACATATACGATAACTCTTTAGATTTTTGACTTGTTTTCTTTAGATGTTTGTTGGACTTCAAGAAAGATTTTAAGGAGAAACACATGAAAAGAATGTAACGAAATATAACTTCTTCAAGAAATGGGAGTGAGATTATTACAAATAGAAGAAATAACAAAAATAGAGGGATTGTTTTAATATTTAACTGGTTTTATTATTATTATTTTTATTGTTTAATCAAATTGGATGAAAAATTGCGTAAAGACGATTCAAGCTGATAGGTGTACGCCACTGATTGGTGTATGCCACTTAGCGTGTTATATCATCGGTTGGCTAGACAATAAAACAAAATTAATATATATTGTTATTTTAAAAACTCATTTAAATTTGGTTATTTTTGTACTTATTCTTAATTATATTGAATCGCACTTCAAAGAGGGTAATGGAACAACAAGTATTTTGACTAATTTGAGTTTATGTTGTTGGTAGAGTTCTCTTGCTAAGATAGAATGGTTTTTTACTCATATTGTTTACTCCTTGAATTTATTTATTGTTATTTGTACACTACGTAAATGACATAAATTTAGAAGGAATAACTAAACTTTGGGGTTGTTTTAACTTTTAACAGGTTTAATATTTTCTTTGATTGCATAGCTAAGTTTAAAGCTTTAGACAAAAATACCTTTCCAGATGTGATATTGAAGCGCACATCTAGTTCACGGATCAGATGTGATATTTTATATGTTATTAATCTATTTCCAGTTGATCATGATCTCCTGGTGATCATAAAAAACAAATTGGAAGCTCATATATTTTCAGGTCATCCACGCAAAACATAGAACATTTGAATTAATTAATGACTCAACTATTAGAACTTAATTTTTTTGATTTAATTTCACATACTCCTTGATAGTCATTTGTTTTTCTAATCTAATGGTAGAAAGAGTTACCGGATTGATATAAAAAAAATTAGTTTTTAACTTCTCTTTCTTACTTATGGATTATAGTAAAATCAATGATTATAAAAGGGTATATAAAATTAAATTAAAAAAAATTAAATTTTAATGGCCTGAGCCTTAATTAATTTAGTGATATTCGTGTGATTTCCGAGTAAATATTCATGATGATTTACTTTTTAATATTCAGGTCTCAAATTTGGTTAAAAGCACCGAGGACCAGGGGGCTCTTTTTGACTTGAAGTCCTCAGTGTCCACGAGTCCTTGTCATGGGCCACTGTCCATGAGATCATCACTGCAAATATTCGGCGTTAAAATATTGCATTTCTTTATTAAGTTGGACTAACACATTTTACTGTTGTCATACAATAGTTAAGCTATCTATATATCAATTACTTCCTCTTTGCCCACCTTGAGTGGCCCTATATAAATTCAAAATAATCAGCGTTTGAAGATCCAAACACACAGAGAGGGAGAGTATCTAGCTACCAATTATCAAAGACATGAAGTCCTCTTCCTTAGCTTTCTTCATTCTCTTCTCTCTTTTATTGGTAAGGATCCATTATACAGTAACCAATTATCAGTTTGCTCATTAAATACTATTTTTTTTTTTTTGGTTTAAATTTTCAGGACCACTTTATTATATTATTTCTTGCATCTGTTTAATTGCTCTCTGATTTCCTGCACTCAAAGCTGTTTTTTTTCTTTCTGAAACAGTTGGGCTGCTGCAGCCTCAGCTATGCAAGAAAGGAGCCTGCAGGGGACTACTGGAAAAGCATCATGAAGGACCAACCCATGCCAAAAGCCATCAAGGACCTTTTACATCAAGATCCTGATGCAATGAAAATGGACCATTTCAATAAGGATTTTGAAATGAAGCCTAATGTTATCATTTATCACAGCAATTCTGAGCATGAGAAAGGGCATCAAGAAGAAGACAAGAAATCCTTGGCTAAACAAATCAAGCCAGATGGGCTCAACTAAAGGTGCTTCGTTTGCTCAGCAACAGAAAGATGAGTTTAATTAATGCATTAATATAGCTAGACAGGATGAAGCAGAGGCCTGCTATAAAGTCAGAGAACTCATCATCTTGTACAACATCATCAAGTAGTATGTTTATTGTATGATTAATTAGTGTTTAAGTTTTTATAATTATATATGTGGCTTGGAAGCTTTGGTTAATTTTCTCTTTTACAGGTCCTATTGCCAGGCTAGTTTGGTTATTTAGTCACATCTGCAAGATGGGGAAACTCTAGAGAAAAGCTCTAGCTAATAAGTTTAGCTCAAAGCTTAATAAATCTTTAGGCAATCAATTAATCTTGGCTAGTTTCTTGTGTGCTTCAGTTATAACATCTCAGGTCAAGCGTTTTCTCAAATTTTTTTAATATTTAATACAGCATAGATTCCCCAAATATTTTATAATAATTGTTAGTTCTGGTCTATTTGAACGTTTAATTTAATAAAACATGTAACCTCCGAATAAAAAAAGATGGCTTTATTTTCTTCTACACTTAATAATATCAGTGCGTGAGCTGTTTCTCTACAGTACTTTGCAATATTTTTATGTTTGGGTTTGCTTTGACATCTTCATGCGAGCTGTAATCTCCGAGTATCTTTTTCGAGATCAAATGTGCTGATGTGCATGCATATCCTTTTGTGGCTTGCCTTAGTATTTTAACCAGTTTTGAATTTTTTATTTTAAAAAACTATGCTTGTCCTTCAAAGAGTACTCTTAGAGTTCAAAGCTAAATCCAACGAAATATATCAAGGAGATTCGAAACTTGAACCTGGAAAGGAGTAAATCTCTCAAGTCCAAGACCACTTGTGTCTTGAGGGATGATTAATAAAAGTTGGTCAAGTTATTTATTCTTTTGATTATATTCTGTCAATTAAGTTAAATTTCACTCATCTTCTCCACAACAAACATAGAATCCAATCCATGATCATGCACACACATGTCGATCGAGAAAGCAGAGCCATTGCTATTTTCTTTTAGAACTTATTTTGGTCTATGATGACTTATTGTAATTGAAAATTTAGTCCTCAGAGATTAACCAGAAAATATCGTATTGCTTTCAATTGTCACAACCTTCTCTCTTCTTAAATAACCGTATAAGCTCATACCTTAACATTGGTTGTCTCCTCATATATAGATCGAAGTCCATACTTCCACAATTAATTTGCATTAACTTTTTGGATTTGGTTTATTCTCCAAAGGTTTTGATTATATATAAAAAAAATGTACTTATATCATAATGCCAGACCTTAAATGCCTTCTTCAAACAAGGAAAGACAGGGGGTCAGAGAAGTTTATTTGATGCCAAAACTGTGCTATACGTACAATGCATATGACAGACTTTTCCCTTTCAATCATCAAAGAAGAAGAAATATTACCTGAATTGTTAATTCATGCTTAACATGCGCTGATATTTGCAAAACCAACGAAAAACTGAGCTAGCTCTTTCCGTTTGAAAATTTCAGAAGGGAGTTCCAAAAACCTTTGCCAGTAATTGTGAAGATGTTGTGAACCAGATCACTCTGATATTTGCCCTCATGGGCGTTTAATTATCTAGTCATTCACCGTAATATAAACCGATCTATGGGCCAAACCAAGTAACTGAAAGTTTGACAGGATTTGTAGATATTTGGAACTCTGTAGCTACAGGTCGGTTTTTTATTTATTTATTTTAAGACTAAGCACTTAATGACAATTAATAGGATTTAATTTGTATCATTAATAATATTTTTGTTTTTATTTTTTTTATTTTTTAAATTAATTTTGATGTGATTTATTTACCCTTTTTATAGAAAATAAAATATATTGATATTTAATATGATATATATCTTAAAAATTAAATACTTAACAAAATTAAAGCAAGATCTCCATAATAATTAATAATAAATTTACCTATTATAAAAATACATATTAAATTGAATATTAATAAATGTGATACATTTACCCCTGTTATAAAAAATAAAATAGATAGATATTTGATATGTTATAAATCTTGAAAATTAAATAACTAAAACAATTAGATCAATGAATAACAGGAGTGATATTTGATATGTGATACATTTACCTCTTATGTTACTTTATGAATAACAGGAGTGAGTTTGTTACTTAGACCAAACCTTGGGGGTGTCTATGTATTTACCCCGCGTTGGATGATATTTGCAGTAACAAGAGGACTTGAACTTTATGATCTACAGTACTACCAAAGTATTTTTGGCAAAAATACCGGTACTTGGCAGCTAGAAGTCGAGAAAGATTCGAGTGTCAGCTATCTGTCGGCTTCCAACGACTAAAGACTAGTCTTTTGGCAAAAATATTCTGATGGTCTTGTAGATTTTGAAGAGCTGGTCCACCTGGTATTGGTGGTGTTGCTGGAAGTGAGCCGATACAAGAGGCCGGATGCCGGTGAGGGTTACGGGACCCCACCGGATTTAAAAAAAAAAACCATTTAGACAAAAAAAATGTCACTTTTTAGATTAAGTGAAATAAGAGAAACAATCATCTCATGTATATCAAGTAGCCTTTGAGGAGAAATTCACACTGCAGATTGCACATCTGCTTGCACGGATGGCATATTATCATAATTAGCTATTGCGAGTATTTTCCATTTGTTTGCCAGCTTTATATATGAGTAGGTAAGTTTGTTTTTTAACCTTTTTTTTAATTAAATAGAATACTTAATTTTTTTTCAAAAATATAAATAATTTTAAAAAATAATATCATTAAAATAATAATTTTAATAGATGAAGAAATAATTTTTCTGAATAAATATTAATATTTTTAAATGATTTTTTAATAATAAATAATATATTCTTATTAATAGAAATACCATCCATAATGTTTTTAATTTCCTTTATAAGTAAAAGTGTTAAAAACACATTTCTTATTCAATCTAAAACCACATTGTTTATTCATTTAACGATAAAAAGAACGGTACCTTCAAGCTTTGCCTTGTTGTAATTAATATAACAATTAATTATTAGGATATTAAATTACACTAATTAGTAAGAATATTAAATGAACAATTTAATATCCCTATATTAAATGAACAAACTATTAATAACAAACAATTAGTGTAGCACAATAAATGAACTAATAATTGATCAATAAAGTATAATAAATGAACCGTCGACAAAGATTGACTTTGAGAAAACAAAATTGAGCCTAGTGTATCATACGATATCCTTCAAATAGATTCGCTCCTCACTGGGTGTTTCTCAAGATATAATGATTTTTAGCAATTTGAGAGAACCTCTTGAAAATTACTTCTATCGAATTGAATTGTCGCCCGAGCTCTATCACACAGGAAGCAAACAAAGAAGCTTTTGAAGAGAGAACAGAGAAGAGAAGATATGAGTGTTAGTGTACTTTGGAATGGAATGGAAGGCCCTTTTTATAGGTGAGGATAAGGAGAGCTACAAATTGGGCTATTAAATCCCATTATAAAGCCATAAGGGTTACAAGCCATTGAGCCTTATGAGTTACAAGTTATTAATCCCAACAATAATGACGGGATTTACAAGCATTAAAGCCCAACTTTAAATGGCTTTTTAATTTGACTTGTTTAATCTCTAACTCATAGGTGCACTTTGAGTAACAATTTCTCATTCACTCTTCATCATTTTGAACATATGAATGTATGATTTTAATATTCTTATAGAGGAGAATTCAAATCCACCAAAAAACTCTACTAACACAAAATGAGTCATATTCAATTTTAAGCTCCAAAATGACTACTTAATTATGTTAATAACATAATTTTCCAACAAGTTTCCACATTAATGAAATTGAAAGAAAACAAAATTTTTTGATCTTGTGATAGAGTTCAATGGTCAAAACCTGCATAGGATAGGTAGGCGTTACCTTTTGAACCTCCTATCGTGACAGTATATTTGATTTACTGGTTGATCATAGACGTAGTATCCTTGAACTATTTTGCCATTTGTGTAAAAAATGATATACTTCACACATGAATCTTTCCTGACATTATTCAGTTTTCACTGCTATATTTGTTTTGGCTATGACATACGCTTAGTTTTGTAAAAGTTCATGAAGAATTAAGCCTTACACAATTCTTCTTAGAAGCGACCCCTTTTCTTTCTCATATAGGTAATCTCTTAATTTAGAGTAATCTACATTATTTTGCTCGAATTTTTGACACATAAGAATCATTAAAAACATAACTTATCCTTATTCTCTACCGACATCACTGTTTCATCATAAGAATGGATTGGAGGGTGACCCCTATAGTGATCCAACGTATTCTTTACAATTAGGTTGTTCCTTTGAACCTAGATCTTGGGATGTCATGTCAACTAGATTGGGTTTTTATTGTATCAACTTATTCTTTCATGGGCTTTAGTACTATTTCCCTCGATGAGTTGACTAATTCTCTATTTAACATTTGGTTAGTAGATCCGCAATATTATCCTTTGACTTCACATAGTCAATAATGATATAGTCTGCGTATTGCTGGCACAAGTTTAGGCCACCTTGGAATATCATTTAGAAATTGGCATAGCCATTCAACCTTTTCACCATATTTATCTAGTTGAAGGAACTCAGATTCTATTATGGATCTAGCTATTACAATCTGTTTAGAGGATTTCCATGATATCGTTGCACCTGCTAGTGTGAATACATATCTACTAGTAGATTTTGAATCTTTTTTATCAGATATCCAATTTGCATCAATGTATCCTTTTAGAAAAACAAGATATCTTGTATAATACAGCCCATGAGTATGTGTAAACTATAAATACCTCAGTATTCTTATAATTGCTTTCCAATGGTCAGCTCCAGGATTACTAGTGTATCTACTCAGTTTATTAATGTGTAGACTATGTCTGGTCTTGTACAACTTGTTAAGTACATTAGACTTTTAATCGCTCTAGAGTACTCTTCTAGAGAGACACTCTCACTTTTATTATTGGATAGATATAAACTTAAGTTTAAAGGAGTTCTAGCCATGTCAGAATCATCTTTATTGAATTTTTCAAGAATCTTATCCATATAGTGTGATTGATATAGAACGAGCCCATTTGTATTCTTGAGATCTTAATCCCCAAAATTACATTGGCAAGCCCCATATCTTTTATGTCAAATCTAGAATTCAATATATCCTTGGTAGATTTGATCATTCTATAATTGCTACTAATAATGAATATGTCATCAACATAAAGATACAAAATAACATAGCAATTTTTTTTTTTGATATAGACACATTTGTTACATTCATTGATCTTAAAACCACTTGTCATCATGACACTATCAAACTTCTCATGCCATTTTTTTGGTGCTTGTTTCAAGCCATACAAAGACTTTATCAATTTACAAACTTTCTTTCCCTACCCTGTGGCAGAAAAACCCTTAAGTTGTTTTATGTAGATTTCTTCATCTAAATCTCTATTTAGAAAGGCCGTTTTTCACATCCATTTAATGTACTTCAAGATTGCGTAAAGCTGGAATTGCAAGAAGCATTCTAATAAAATTTATTCTCGTCACCAGAGAATACGTATCAAAGTAATCTAGGCCTTCTCATTGTCTGTAATCTTTAATTATAAGTTTGGCCTTATACTTATCAATTGATCTATATGTTTTCATTTTGTTTTTGAAAATCTATTTATACCCTAGTGGTTTACATCTTGGAGGAAGATCCACGAATTTCGATGTATGGTTTTATGCAATGAAATCAATTTCACTCTTTATGGCTTCTTTCCATAAAGGTGCTTTTGTAGAGCTCATAGCTTCTCTAAAGCCTTGAGGTTCACCTTCTAGCAAATAAATTAGAAAATCTAGACCAAAAGACTTTTCTATCCTTGGTCTTTTGCTACATCTAGGCTTATTCTCAACCTCTTGTTCTCACTCTTATTCTGGTTCTTGGTTATGACCTTGACTATTATCAATCATAGTCTCATAGTTAACTTATAAGAACTCAATTCTTCTTTGGGTCTACACGAAAATATATTTTGAAAGAATAATGCATTTCTTGATTCCATTATCTTGTTATTGTGTATGTCTGGTATTTTAGACTAATGCACAAGAAAGTGATATGTGTTACCATTATGTGCATAGTTAATAAAGATGCAATTTATTGTTTTTGGACATATTAATTTTAACCTTCTTAGCTATAGGTATTACCACTTTGTTATGACACCCTCATATTCATAGGTATTTGTAGGAAGACATTCATTCTTTCTATAACTCATATGGTGTCTTATTTACATTCTTACGGGACACCTTATTTAAAAGGTGATTAGCTAACAAAATAGCTTGTCCCTACATATTTTGAGGCAACCCGTAACTAATTAATATTACAATTATCATTTCCTTCAAGGTACAAATTTTCTATTCAACAACTCCATTTTATTGAGGAGAATAAGGTGTAGTGACTTTTTGAATAATTTCATGTTGCACACAAAATTAACCAAATGATGATTCATATTTACCACCTCGGTCACTTCTCGATACCTTTGTCTTTTTGTTGAGTTGATTTTCAACTTCATTCTTATAAAGAACAAATTTCTTTATAGCTTTTTCCTTGCTTCTTAGCAAATATTAATAACAATATATTGTCATCAACAGAATTAATAAAATATTTATTGCCTCCCCTTGTTTATGTGAACTTCAAATTGCATCATCACTGTGTATTAAACCAAGGGATTCGATGTTCCTTTCAACTTTTTAGAAAGATAACCTTATCAATTTTGCCTCAACACAAGTCTCATACTTATGTTTAGAATCAATTTGGAAAGTAAAAATATATGATTCAAATTAATTAATCTACGCAATGTATCATAATTAGCATGTCCTAGTCTATCATATAACAAATTAGAAGACTCAATCAAGTTAGTAGAAGAACTATTAACTTTATTAATAATAGCCTTAGGTTTTACAGTTATTACATTAAGCTTAAAAAGCCCATTACTTTCATAACCCATCCCACAAACATTCCCATTTTTGATAGAAAAACTTTGTGAGACTAAAAAACTAGGCCGAATCCATGTTTGTTCAGTAGTGAACCAGACACCAAGTTCTTACGGATTTCTGGCATAAATAGGACATTGTTTAATATCAGCTCTTTCCCAGATCTCATCTTTAAGATTACCTTGCCTTGTTCCTCAATTGTAAATGTCATAGAGTTTCTCAAAAATAGCTTCTCACCATTAACAATTGGTTCGAAGATAGTGAACAACTCTCTATCTGACCACAACCCTGTAGTACCAGTGTCAATCAACGACTCTCTTAGGTTTGACCAGGCTAGATTTACCTTAGAAACCATAATATAAAAATAATTTCTGATACTTCATTAGTGATGTGGTCTATTGCATTTGCTTCATTTGTTCTTTTCTTCTTCGGAAGTCTACAATTCGTTGCCTTGTGACTCATCTTGTCACAGTTGAAGCATTTGCCTTGAAATTTTTGCTTCTTGGAAATTCACCCCTTAGGACCTAGCTTGGTTCCTTTCATTGATTTGCTCTTCTTGGAGCCTTAGTCGTGTTTCACAATATTTGCCTTAGCCATGTTTGCACTTACCCCTTTTATTTCAGAACTTCTGTTGTCTTCTTCAATTTAAAGTCTAACAATCAGTTCTTCAATATTCATCTTCTTTCATGATAAGTGTAAATTATATCTATGTTTTAGACCCTTGTTACTTTAGTTTAATATTAGTATCTTGTTGTCCTTGTATGTTTTTAGTGTTTTCTGGTTGGTTTTAGTGATTCTTATTTATGTTCGTGTTAGGTGAAAGATTGAGAAGGAATCATGCAAAAGGGAGTGCAATTGGTGGAGAAAACGGAAAAGCAAATCAAGAAATAACTTGAATTTTTTTGCAGGAACATGTCTTGGTTCATTAGGCATAACTTTTTCGTCTGATATCGAAATGAGGTGATTTAAGTGGCGTTAGAAAGCTAAGAGAAAGAGCTAAAACTTTCATCTTTATGAATATTTCAGATTCAAACCATGCTGGGGCGTAAAAACAAAACCACTCCAGGGCGTCGAGTTTCTAGAATTTGAAAATTCAGGAGTAGAGAAACCACGCTGGGGCGCCTTTACGTTGAAAAATGTATTTTAACTCTGTTTTTGTCATTAAGTCATAAATATAAAAAGAAAACATATTTTTAATTCAAAAGGGGGATGATGGCTAGAGGAGAGAATAGCTAGGGACTCTTCCCTAAGCCTAAAAACCATAAGATTCATCAATTCAAGAAGGAGAAGGAGAGAGATCTCTTCTCTAAATCTACATAATTTCATCTCTTAATAGTTTTCTTTTCGTCTTTCTCATGAACTCTTTAGATTTTATGTTTTGTAATTTTATTATAAATTAATTTCGTTGTTAAGGCTATGATGTAACATAACTATGACGATTTGAATCATTTTTATTGAAGTTATTAAATTCTTTATCAATTGTTGAGTAGTTAATCATTGATTTTAATGCTTTTGAATAATTGGCCATTATTTGAATGATTAGTTTTATCATATTGAGATCGATAGATGATATATGATAATTGATCTTGTGATTAAATACCATATTCTACATGTTAGATAGAGATATTGATATAATTTATGTAGCATAATGAAAGAATTCATAGATCTTAATGTGCCTTAATCTTTTAAATCCAAGTTAGAAATAATTAGGTTATTGAAAGGCGTACTTGTATTGGTTCTCGAGAGAGACCTTTAGATAAAACCTTTACATAGGTTTTGAACAATGATATGATTTAGGTTCAATTCGATTAGTTGTGGTGAAGTCATAGGCCTTACCAATTTCGTTCATTGTTTCTATACTATACTTTCATTAGTTTCATTGTATTTTTGTTTTAGTTTAGTTTTCAATTTTAGAATTAAATCCTCATTCAATCTTTTGTTTGTCTAAATAGTAATAAATCCTATAAAACTAATACTCAATATATTGGTCTCTGTGGGTTCGACATCCGATTTTAAAATCACTATATTTCTTGGTGCGATTTCGTGCACTTGCGAAAATCAACAACATTTCACTTATGCTTAAGGTAGTTATTGAAATCCTTCTATGTAAGGGATGGTTTCTCAATAATAGATGTTACTTGAAAGTTTTCACTCACAGTCATTCCTTCAGCATGAATCTCATGAAGAATCACTTGGATTTTTACACTTGACTAGTTATTGTTTTGTAATCCACTATCTTATAATGTAGGAAGCAACCCACTATAAATTTCTTAGTGCCAACATCTTCAGACTTATATTTTCGGTCTTGAAACTCCCATGATTCCTTGGCTGTTTTTTTCTTACTATACACATTGTAGAGAGAATCAACTAAGTAATTTATCTCCTTATATGTGGATGTAGGTAATTGATATGAACCATATTTTGAATCATGTTAAATATTATATACCTTTGGACCATGTTAAATATTATGTCCCTTGATTTATTATTTACATATTACCCATCTTGATATTCAATATATTTCAGTATAATTTTTTACGTGTTTTACAAGAAGGCATCGTGTCCTTGATTTTCATTGTTATTACTTTTATTCCCAATCCATTAGTGAGGTCAAAGTAGCACGACTTGCTAATAGTTAAAAATCTTGCATTTGCTCATTATAAATACAACATTTGAGGCATAAGACACAAACTTTAAATTACGAATTCTCTAATTTAATTACAAAGTTAAAATAATGAAAATTATTTAAAATAAGAAATTTGACTTGAAATTAAATACGATTATTATAATCAAAAGAAATTGATTTTTCGTCGGTAATATTTAAAAATATTTATACATTACAAAGGTTTAAGAAGTGAAAGCTAGCTGTTAATTATCTTCAAAAGATTTGTCGCACACCACGTGAAGCACGGTCGGATGTCCCAATCTTCTTCTCTTTTCTGTATATAAAGTACTAACAGGCTTATACATAATACATTGCCTTGCATGCAAATTTGTAAGAACATGAAGACTTTCTTCGCTTTCTTACTTCTCCTGGTAAGTATAAGGCTTTTTATTGTAATTAGCTAGAGATAGAGCAAGTTTAACATGTGTTCTATTATTTATGTGATTGGCGAGGTTTATTTTTAGTTTACTATTTGCATGGTTTTCAAGCAGTTTTGTGGCTCTGTAGTGTCGAGGAATGATCTGATGGAGTATTGGAAAGGTGTGATGAAAGATCAACCAATGCCTGAGTCAATCCAAGGCCTACTTCCCAATCAGAAAACTAATTCTGAGAAATATTATTTTGTTAAGAACTTCGAGCCCAGGACTTCTTCTCCATTCTTTTATCATTACGAAACCCCTAAACCAACTGATGAGAAATATTCTTTTGCTGAAAACTTTGATCCGCAACCTAGTATGCCTTTCAACTATGTTTATTAATGTTACTCTAATTTGCTTTTCTTGTTTAATAAGAGTGTAATGCAATGTTTTCTTTAATTATACAAGTCATGTCTCATATGGGGCTCAATGTTTATATATATGTCAGAAGTGTGGCTCACCTTTGCGGTACATGCTGGATATCAAGTTTACCGTAAGGGTTATGCTAGGCAGCGTGGGAGTTGATTGAATAAAAAGCTTTCAGATTTAAAGTTTCTCTTCATTTTAACTTCTGTTAAGTACTTAGCTTCACCTTTTTTTTTTTTAAATTTTTACCATCATCGCCTAAATAGACACATATAAATGTTGTTCCTAATTCTATCTTTATATGTTATAAAAAATTCAATGAATTGATCAGTGTATCGTCAATTTAGTAAACAAAATCAAGCATTCTATGTACACGAAATGGTAAATGATAATAACTCCATTTAGAGTTATCCATTTGACAAACTGTAATAGCTCCCATCTGATCATCTCTAGTTTCACCACCCAGTGAAACATTGAATAGCTTGTTCTCAGTCGTCTGTTGGCTACAGCAATCACATCCCATAAGTACTATTATGACAAAAATCAAGCGCAAAGGAACAACTAAAAATGTTAGAAATTTAACAATTCAGTAGCACAAACTTGGAATGATCAACAATACAAGGTCGTTATAAGCTTCTTAATTATAAGAAATCCTTGAAAAATCCAATAATAATTTTTTCAAAATTTTAATATTTCTAGTTGTAAAAATTTCGATCTGGAAATATTAGGATTCATCAAGTGATCATCAAGTGAAATTGATCACATAGTTCATAATTAGTTTGACTGAAAGCACCACAAGGAGTAGAAATAGGAACTTCCAAGAAACCAATCCTAAGCCCGTTTTGCTCCTTCCTGTAATTCAGTTGTATATATATATATATCTATATGCAATGCTCTTTCAGAAAGAGCAAACACCGATGCAAGTACACATCAGATTAGAGAAGAGACTATAAAACTGTGAAAAGTATAAGCAAATTTTGACAAGAAGAATATCAGCATAGCCATTAACGACGGGGAAAAATTACTCTTCTCGTGTAAGTAAAAAATGACTTTAGACTAGAGCAACTTCACTTGAGACTTTTACAAATATTACTGATTTTTTTTTATTATAATAAAAAAAAGTGATTCTTTTTCGTCAACAATACATATGCTAGACAACGAAAGAGCAATAATGTCCGATTCCTTCACTTTCATGACAACAAAATAATACAATATCATTGATATAAAAATCAGACAACCCTACCGCAAAAATATGTAATAATAGAGAAGAATAGTTAATGTTGCCGCACTAATTTTGAAAAATTACTCGAGATATAATATGCTAGACAACAAAAGAGCACTATTGTCCGATTCCTTCACTTTTCATGACAGCACAATAATACAATATCATTGATATAAAAATCAGACAACCCTACCGCAATAATTTGTTCGGTCATAATAATAGAGAAGAACAGTAATGTTACATTCCCCACCTCACCAAACCATTCCAGCAATAATTTGTACAGTTATAAATTTGAGTAGTTTCATTTTAACAAATTATCATAGAACTCTGTCTCAATAAATTGATCACGGTTTACGATAGTGAGGGTTTTATGGATACTATTACACTTATAAACTTATTATATATAAATCAATGTGGAGTTATCATGTGTGATTATCCTATATCATATATCTTAGTCTCATTTAATATAAATTAGTTTATGTGAATGAATTTGTATAGAAGAGTTTTTAAATGAAGTATTATTCATAGTTTTGTAATGACAATGATAATGTAAAGAGATGATGAGATGAATGAATAAAGTTATATATCTTAAATTTGATCTAAATGATACGTTTCAAAATGATATTGAATTTATTAATATATGTCAATTAAATTATATGACCATAAATAAATGATACAATAATAAATGTTGCATCATTTAAAAATTAATATGTATACACAATACTATATTATACTTGATATTGTTATATGCTAGACAACAAAAGATGATTGAAGTTGATGCAGGCAGATGAGGCAACTAAAGCAAAATTTTGAATAATTAGTTTAGGAAATATTTTACCTACATATTTTGTAATATTTATTTACTTTTTAATTTGATTTATTTGTTTTTCGAATAAATAGGTTTGAGTTTATGAAAAATAGTTTTAATTAATTCTATTAGCTTTCCAAATGGAATAATTTTTTTTATTAGATCTAAGATTACTTTAATATAAATAAAGTCTTTAATAACTAATTTATAGTTAAGGTTTTTTTTTCTTACGAATTAAAAAAATTCATGTGAGTTTTTTTTAATAAAAAAATTTATCTAAATTCATGTGAGTTTTTAAAATTTTTTATCAAATTTTTTTTTTTGAAATCTAATAATTGATGGGTGAATCACATATTATTGTTAAATATTTTATGATATTCTTAAAGCCAATGGAGCCAATGGACACTGACCAGTAATCAATCGTTCGGTGTGTGGATATCCTGTGGCCATTTCAGCTTTCATCACCATGAAATAACCTTTACACATACAATCACCGACATGAAATCAGCCAACCAGCCCACCGGGCAACATAGGGAAAAGCAATAATAAACAAAAGACTCCATGGATGGGTCTTTTAATTGTTTGCTGCATTAATAATTTTTAAATTCGATGTACGATGATTAATAATCTTCTAAGAGTTGATTAATTACTTAACTACACACCTGTGGTTTGCTCAGAACCTTTTGAGTTAAGTTATAAAAACTTCAAATCAGGCCTTTTTTAATTTCATTTGATAAAACAATTAATTAATTTCCTCGTTTGATATATATATAAATATATGTAGCCCCACCCGTAATAATAGAGAATAATTGAGAGAACGACATACAGCCCCACCTCTGCACCAAAAAGTGGCCTTTTCAATTTTAAGATGTACGTGAAGCTTCTTGATCTTTCTCTTTCAATCATGTGAAGCGCGAGTTTTGGTTACCTTCCAAACTCATTGATGGATTGTTACATTAATTATAAAATTTATATGAAAATTATAAACAACTTTATGTATTTTGAATGAAGCATAAATTCCCGAAATGTTTTAATTCTGTCTAAACTATGTCTTAATGTCTTCCAAAACAAGCATATCTTACTGTGTGTGCTTTTGTATCATAATGCGAGGCCTTAGATCCTTTCTTGGAACACAGAACACGATCAAGAGGCCTATGGCATGGATAATATTGATGAATATCACATAAAAAGACACTTTCCCTTATTTTCATGCATCAAAGAAGTAAAATTTCCATTACTGTGTAATTCATATTCTAACATGATCTCATCTTTGCAAAACCAAGCAAAAGTAGCCAGCTCTCTGTTTGAAAACGCAATATTAAACTGCAAATTAAAACGAAGTTTTTAAAATCTTTGCCGGGCTCATAAGTGGTACTCACAAGAGACCACTCTTCTCATGGCCAGTGACGGAGTTTGGTATAGTTTTTTGGGAGGCCAAATAGAAAAACTCAAATTTTGGAGAGACCGATAGATAATATTTTAATATTTTAATTTTTAATTTATATATATTGATTTTTTTTTTTTGGCATGGCCCCCTTAGTCTACACGAAGCTCCGTCTCTTGCTCATGGCACTTAACAAATGAGTCTAAGCTACAGAGAAATACTGGGGCAGGTCTAGTGCCAATTTTATCTAGACTGATCCAAATTTTCTGTCGAGTCGCCGAATTTGTGTTTAATGAGTTGTTGGTTTGTTTTTTCGTTGACCGGCAAAGTGCTATTTTTCTACCGAGTCTCCGAGTTCTATTTCTCTGTCGAGTCACCGAGTTGTGTGTTGCTGAGTTGTCAGTTTGTTTTTCTGTCGAGTCGCCAAGTTGCCAAATTCTGTTTTTCAACGGAGTTGTGTTTGCTTTGTTCTGTTTCTTAATTTCAGATTTTTCCAGTTTCATGTAGAGATTAGCATATAGGTGTTCGCATTCTTAGCATCTACGGCTTCTTTAGTAAGAAAAAGAGTACACGGAGAAAAGGATAAATAATGAAGGGTACTAAAGTAATTTGAGAGATTGGAACTATAAATATGAAAATTTTTAGGAAGAGGATTACTTTAGAGGAGCCCTTAAAAATAGGACTATTTAAAAATTTTCCCAAAGTGAATCCTCCAAATTCAAAATTATTTCCGTAAGGCAAAAATGTAGTTCTTATAAAAACTTCAACTTAAAGCAACATATAGCTTCCAATAATCAGTAATGTGTTAGCCTATTGTGATTTAATTTTTTTGAGTTAATTTTATATATTTCTTTATAATCTTTGATTTACCACAATCTATGCGTGAAAAAGAGAAATTAAAAGGTAGTTTTTTCCCGTTAACTAAATAATTTTTTCTACCGTTAAATTAAAAATTAGAAGAAATAAATAGTTATTAAATAATATCAAAAGTTTTATTCAAATTTTTGAGTTACAATAACATGAACAGTTAGTAATTACAAACTCTAAAAAGAAAATCAAATAATATCATCACGAAAATATCCCATTCTATTTTTACATTTTATTACTTCAATGAATTTATCAATAAACTGAATCAAAAAAACTCTGTTAACTTAGGTGAATTGTCAATTCGTACAGAAAGGTAGGATCCAGCCCAGAAGAACAAAATATGATTTAGAGCAATCCTTACCCAGAAGGAACCAAACAACTAAATCCTTCCGACATAAATTAACCAATTTATTTCACGGTTCTAAAAGCTGTAAACATTGTTATTGGCGAGTCGTGTCATATACTCGAAAACAAGTTCATGTGATCGCAGAGATGAAAAAAGAAGAAGCAGAGAGATACTATGATGTTGTTATGAAAACACAAGTCATCATTTAGATGTTAATTACAAGATCATGGGAGCAGTAGTACTGGTTTGAGATTGCAAAGTCCATACAGTAACATTGTTTTATTCCACAATGGATACACAACTTAGTCAACAACTGCATTCACATCTGATAACTTTTATTATCACAAAAACCAAGCACAGAGGAGCAGCGACATTTATTTGGACGAGATTAATAATAACACAACAAGGACATTACTGTTCTAGTGGGTAGATGTTGGAACGAATACTAGATTATCTGCTGGGAAGAAATGGCACACATTGGAGGAGTTCCTCCCTGGCTTAATTCCAAGCAAACGAAATGATATATGATCTGGTCTCCATTGAGAGGTATCCATGTGGCAAACAGCTACAGCATCCACTGTATCTCCATCGTCAGCACCAAGTGAAATTTTGAATACCTTGTTCTTGCTCTCTTGGCTATGGCAGAAGAAAATCGTATAGGGGTATGACATAGTATGACATGCTACCATCTTGGTAACAGATATCTCTTTAGGCACTGCAAGGATAGTATAATTTTTTAAAGTGGCAGTTGACTTTGTGAGGTGGGTAGTACTTAAAACTTGAAAATTTGTCTCCAATCCGAAGATACTGCGAGCATAATCAAGCATGGATTCTAAAGAGGTAGCACAAAATTTGGTTTCCCCTTTGACGGGATCACTTTCACATGTCCTTAGTGCATCTTCCATGGCCTTGGCTTGGGGTGAATCATATGAGTAGGAGAACAAGTGAAGAAGGTAAGGGAGTTCTTTCAATGAAAATGGAATCGAATCTGCTTCTTCTCTAGGCAAAAAGTGGGGAGAAACTGAGGGATCGTTCTTGAGAAGATCAGTGTGAAAAGTTGTGCCTACCTTGAGGTCGTTCATGGTGAAGAACACGGATGAGTTTTTTATGTGATTCATGTGGGAATGGGGTAATGGATGAGCATCGATGTCATTCATATTTACCTCTTGATGGGCCTCAAGCTCCTGGTTAGCATGATTTCTTTGATAATCATGATCCATGGAATGCCGTTTACCACCAAACTCAGTAGGGAGCTTTAGAACATCATTTCCGTTGGGAAGATCATTAACCATAGCATGTTCTGATCCAGACAACTCTTTCTGGCGACCCTGATCCAACCCTTTCCCGTGTTTTTCAGTCATCTCCCTGGCATTACTTGTGTCAGCATACTGCAAAAAGTTTCAACAACTCAGTAGCATAAACTTGGAATGATCAACAATACAAGGTTCCAAGCTTATTAGTCATTATGAGAAATCTAGAAATATCAAATATTGATTTCGTCGAATTTTTAATATTTCTAGTTGTGAAAATGTCGATCTGGAAATACTATGAATCATCAAGTGAAATTGATCACGTAGTTCATTAATTATTTTGAAAAGTACCACAAGGAGTAGAAATAGTAGCTTCCAAGAAACCAATCCTAAGCCCATCTTCCTCCTTCCTGTTCCAGTTGTATATGTCTATATGCTACGCTCTTTCAGAAGAGTGGAAACAGATAACAAGCATAAATATATTTATATATATATATTTCAGAGAAGGGAAGAGACTGTAAAACTGTGAAAATCTTTTGCTAGTCCCATACAATTATATAACGAGCCCGCTGTGCTAATATTTATCTACCATCAGTATATGAAAATGACTTTTAGACTAGAGCAAATTCACCTTAATATGTCGAAGATTAAATTGTAATTATTAAAAATACTAATGGTTATAACTAATGTATTAAAAATTGGGATCCTTACAAAATTGACTAAAATTAGGGGATCTTATAAAATTTAACTAACTTCTGAAAAGTTTAGATAGCGTAAATATCATATGGTAGATAGTTGTCAAACTTTGTCTGATGTTGGATAGTGTCTAATGCTATCAGACATTGAGTATATGTTCATGATATTTAAATTTTTTAAACTTGAGTTATTTTTTAACCACTTCCATTAGATTTGGTCTCCAAAAAGATTTTGAAACATCTTATAACTTCTTTTAATTAAAAAAATCTTTCTAAGAGGTTTTTAAAATTGATTTCGCAAGTATTTTTAATAATTAATAACAATATAACTTATGTTTTTATTATAAGAAAAAAGTAATTTCTTGGGCCCTTTCTCAAATTCGAAAAACTTTTATAAATTTTCAGTAGTTCTACAACTGCCCCTCCTATGTTTTGTCTTTATATTCTTATCCCCATAAATTCTACTTATTTCTCATTGTTGTTTAGCCCACAAGAAAAATTATGCAACAAAATAAAGCGTAAAAACAGAAAAATAAAAATTATTGATTGGCTTTAGCTCTTTACCCTTTATACAAAGTAATATATTTTTTTATTATAACTAGATTTATTCGCTTCACCCAATCTTTTTCTACCCTTAGTTATTTTTTTGGCTCCGTAGTGTTCCTCCTCTTTTCATCAAGCTTATAAGGAAATTGAAAAAAGGAAAGAAATAATTATCAAACATATGATATGATTTTGATTTTCCATTCTTCCGATAGAATGGCTTTTTCCAATAGATTTTGTGGAATCTTAATTATAGATAGTTGACAAACGGTTATGATAAATTTACTGGTTCATTTTCTCTTAATTTTACTTCCTTAAGTTTCTTCCTCAAATTTCTTATTATTTTCCCTCATACTTTCCTGGAGTTACAAGATCCAATTGTATGGGGATTAACTATATTGGTGATTAGTATTCCAGACAAGGAAAGGGCAATATTTTCCTATCATGTCATTTTTCATGAGAACACAATATCATTGATGTAGAAATTAGCAAACCCTACCGACACAACAAAAAAGGAAAACAACAATGATCAGGGGTGAGGCGTATTATTGTTTTGGGAGGACCTGAGATCTCTAACTCTTACTGCCGCTCCACCTTTGCACGTAATGTCATTCTGCCTTTGCACATTGCCAGCTGCCAGCCAAGCGTTTATTGGGATTGTGACTCATTTCTTGATTTCTATAAGACCTAAGAAAAATAGAAGAAATAAAAAAAATAAAATTATACAATAATACTCCCATTTAGAAATAAAAAATTTCTATATTTCTCTAAAAATATAGAGATTAAGAATCAGTTTTAGTAATGAGAGAGTGTGAATAGATATAAGGGATAAATATCTTTATAAGGATATGAGAAAAGACATGAAATAGATGTAGAAATAACATCAGAATTGAGTAGGTAAAACAGGGAGATATCGAATAGAAGATTAAGTTTGGTGTGTGATTTTTTGTACTATTTTCTCATCCGTAAATATGAGTACTTGATACCGAATCACATTAAATATTGCGTCTCTTTATGTGATATGATTTATTATTCACTTATTATCGATTTCGATATTCAATATACTTTCACATAATTTTTTATAAGTGGCATCAGATTTTCATGTTAGAAAAATTTCAAATTAGGTATTTTCATTTTATTTGATAAAACAATTAATTAATTTCCTCGTTTGATATATATATAAATATATACATATAACCCCACCCGTAATAAAAGAGAATAATTGAGAGAACGACATAGAGCACCATCTCTGCCCCAAAAAGTGGTCTTTTCAATTTTAAGATGTACGTGGAGTTTCTTGATCTCTCTCTTTCAATTATGTGAAGCACGGGTTTTGGTTACCTTCCAAACTCATTGATGGATTGTTACATTATTTATAAAATTTATATGAAATTATAAACAAAATATATATACGTTTCTGAACATGAATATTTATATTTTCACATTAAAAACTCAAAGCATTTGAAATTGTTTCTCGAGCAGCTGTAAAGATAAACTAATTTGCTTCTTCCTCTCTAGCTATCATATTAATGCTTTGCCAAGTGACATGCAACTTACTGTAACAAACGTAGATGACTCATTATTCAGTTAATCAATTGCCTAAAAATTAAGTTAATATCGAAGATATAGGTTGAGGATTATATGGTAATCTTTCCACTGCATGGTATCACATCCTTTGGCTTTGGCGAAACTACTAAATTTATAAGAATAATTTGGTAGATTTTTCACGGTGAGATAAACTACTTTAAATTTAAAAATAAGAAAGAGAAA
>JANLJB010001342.1:0-24373 GCA_026212285.1 Bursera cuneata | reverse complement strand
CATTAATAGCACTTAAAGTGTAAAAATAATGATTTAAACTCTTAATAAACATACACTTTTAAGTGCTAATCACCTACCAACTCACACATTACTCACAGCTCACATGCACACACTCACACACTCACAGCTCATACAACCTCTTTTCAACAGTTCATTGGCATTCAAATGCATCTTTTGCTCATAGAACTATTATTGATGAGTCTTGGTTGTGGCACAAGAGGTTTGGTCATGCAAACTTCAAATCTTTGAAATTTATGCAAGAAAAGAGTTTGGTTAGTGATATGTCTGAGACACATATATGTAGTGATCTTTGTAAAAGCTGTCAAATGAGGAAGCACCATAGAGTTCATTTTCCATCTCAAGCCAAGCGGAGAGCTACTGAGAAGCTTAAATTAGTGCACTCAGATGGCTGTGGGCCTATGCAAACTCCACCCTTGAGCCAAAACAAATATTTCATTCTATTTATTGATGATCTAACTAGCATGGCTTTTATTTATTTCATGAGTAGCAAGTCACACGTGTTTTCTTGTTTTAAAAATTCATGTCCATGGTAGAGACTCAGGGTGGTCTCAAGTTAAAGAAGTTAAGGATTGATAATGACAAAGAATACACTTCAAATAAGTTCACTAGATTATGTGATGGTGTTCGGATTCAACACCAGTTGACTATTCCATACTATCCACAACAGAATGGAATATGCTAGAGAAGGAACAAAACTCTTCTTGCGATGGCAAGGAGCATGTTTCATGAGAAGAATTTGCTTAAGAGATTATGGGCAGAGGCTATATACATTTTAGTGTATTTGTAAAATAGTTAGCCAACTCATGCTATAGATTGGAAAACACCAATTGAAGCTTGAAGTAGATCAAAACCTTTTGCCAGTCACTTGAAATTTTTTGGATCAATGTGCTATATTCATGTACCTGATGTCAAAAGAGATAAGCTTTCAAAGAAACCAAAGAAGGGTATCTTCTTGGATTACAACAGTCAAGCAAAAGGATATAAAATTTTTGATTTGGAGACTAAGAAGATCATCGTTAGCAGAGATATGAAAGTAGATGAAAATACACTGTGGAATTGAGAGAAAATAACACAAATAACACATTAAGCTCCACAAGTCAAACAAGTAAACTTGAGATTCAAAGAGATGTTGCTCAAGAGTTAGATGAGATTAGAGAAACTGATGTTTAAAGCACAACGGATTCCTAATACTAAGAACAAGTAGCCTGTTGGATGCGTATACAAGATTTAGTGTTACAGTGGTTGATCCTTCAAGTTTTCTAGAAGAAACCAACTATGAGGAGTGGAATGTTGCTATGAGAGATGAAATTTCTATAATAAAGAAAAATAAAACTTGGGAATTGGTAGACAAGCCTTTACATAAGCAAGTTGTTAGTGTAAAGTGGGTAATAGGACCAAGTTCAATGCATATAGGTCTATATGGAAGCACAAAGCAAGACTTGCTGTGAAAGAATATGCACAACAACTTGGCACTGATTATGGAGACACATTTGCTACTATGGCCAGACTTGATACAATCAAGTTGTTCATTGCTTTAGTTGCCTAAAATAGATGGAATTTTTCCATCTTGATATCAAGTCTGCCTTTCTTAATGGTTACTTGGGGGAAGAGATTTTTGTTGAGCAATCAGAAGGTTTCAAAACCAATGAAGAATAAGATAAAGTTTACAAGCTTCACAAGACACTCTATGGCTTGAAAAAAGCCCTAAGGCTTGGTGCAACATAATTGATGAGTTTATTTGCAATTCTAATTTTGAGAGGAGCTATAATGATGTTACTCTCAATGTCAAAGCTCTCTCTTCTGTTGACACCTTGATTATATCAGTATATATTGATGATTTGTTAATTATTGGTAATATAACTGATAGTATGGATGGTTTTAAGCAACAGTTGTGCAAAGAATTTGAAATGATAGATTTAGGTGAAATGAAATTCTTTCTTGGTTTTGAAGTTCATCAAACAATAGAACGAATTTTTGTTTCTCAACAAACTTATGTCCTTAATCTATGAAATAAGTTCAGAATGTCGCATTGCAAGCCTGTAAGCACACCTTTTATAGTAAATATGAAGTTTTTTGAGTTTGATGGAGATACAAGGGCTGATGCATTCTATTATAGAAGTTTTATGAGAAGCTTGTTATATTTAACTGTAACAAAGACCTGATGTAATGTTTACGGCTAGTTTACTCTCAAGGTTTATGTAACAACTAAGTCAGGTGCATTTTGGAGTTGGAAAAAGAGTGTTGAGATATTTGAAAGGTATATATGATTTTAGAATTTGGTTTATACCTATGAAAGAGTCAAGTTTGCTTGGTTATGTGGATAGTGACTGGGTTGGTTCTGTTGATTATAGCAAAAGCACTTCAGAATATGGCTTTTCAGTTGGTTTTGGTATGTTTTCTTGGTGTTCCAAGAAACATGAAGTTATGGCACAATCTACAGCTGATACAAAATTCATAGCAATAACAACATGTACAAATCAATGCATTTGGCTAAGGAAGATGTTGACAAACTTAGGCTTTCAACTAAACAGTGCAAATCAATTATTGCTATTGCAAAGAATCTAGTATAGTATGAGAAAACAAAATATAGGAAGGTCAACTTTCATTTCTTAAGAGAAGCTGCAAGGGAACAAGAAGTTTGTCTCATCCATTGTAGGTCAGAACAGCAAGTAGCAGAACCAAAGCTTTGCCTAAGTCACATTTTGAAGAGCTTAAAGAGAATCTTGGAGTTTCAAAACAAAATCTCAAGGAGGAGTGTTGATGTATTGAGACTTTGTTGTTAAGCAATGTCCCTCGTAGTATTGGACTTAAGTATTCTGGTTGTCAAGCAATGTCCCGCCGGAATAGAGGATTTACTTCTTTTAGGTATTTGGAGTTGAATATCCCTTCCCTCACAACTATTCCTTCATCACTGTGAAACCTTCTCAACCTCTTACTCTGGACATGCCATCTATCCACATACATCACACACCAGATGATATTTGGAATTTGCAGAAACTGAGGCATCTAAAAATATTCTAGTATTCTGGAATACTTACACCCAAGTAGTTGCACTAAGGAAATCTTGGGCAGACTACTAAATCTCGAAAGCCTTAAAATATAAGGAAATTTGAGTTCTTATCATTGCGCAAAAGCCTTCGCCAACTACATTGTGTTGAATCCCTGAAGTTGGTGAATGAAAACAGTATCTCACAGCACTCAACAATTCTCCAGGGAGAATACCAGTTTCCTCCAGGACTGACCTACCTGATCTTGTCAAATACAGAACTAAAGGAAGATCAATGCCAACACTGGAAAAGCTACCAAAGCTTCGAATTCTAAAGCTAAAGCACAACTCATATTTGGGAAGAAAGATGGCTTGTTCCCCGAGTGGTTTTCCGAGCCTCCAGGTTTTGCTTCTTAAATCATTGCTATGGCTAGAGGAGTGGATAATGGCGACCGGAGCTATGACAAAACTTAAATGCCTAGTTCTCAATCCTTGTGCTCACATGAGAAAGCTTTCTTAAGAGCTACGCCGCATAAAGACTTTCTGCAAATTGGAGTTATGGTAGCCTCGGCCGTAGCTGAAAAAAAGGTTAAGGAAATTCGAGGATGTGGAGGGGTATGACATCCAGTCATATCCTTATGGACTGTGATTCACGTTGAGTTAAATTCGGGTACGTTATCCCTATTGTATGTGCTCTGACTTCACCATATTTAATTGCATATAAATTTTTTCACCTCTTTAAGATACTTAAAAAGCTGTAGCAGCCTCCACTTTGTTGGAGAAATAAGTAGTTTATAAAATAAATAGCAGGGTATTTGGTAAACCAACTGTTAAAACTTGTTTTATTTTTCAGAAGCAGGATAGAGGTGTTCATTAACAAAAATACTTAAAATCACATGTCAGTTGTCTATACTCATCTTGTACTTCCTAGTTAATGAAGATTAACAAAGATGGGGACTCCGGAGCATGTCCAATTGTGGAAGAATACAGCCAAGCTTTTCACTGTTCTACAATTCAGTTTATAAATTTTATGACAGATTGGTTACTTGCTCTGATTCTCTGATGAGGATCTAATCAAGAGTATAGCTTGACTGAAGATCTTTTATTCCTCTATTCTGTTTAGTTTCGCGGGCAGAGTTGCTGCTTTTGGTAACTTGCCGAATTCAGTAATAAATTGATAGTTTTGTTATACTTGTATTATTTGCTTTTTTATTTGCTGATTTGTAGGCTGTAGTAAGAGTTTGTGGTCTCGTTAATTTGTTCTGCTTCTGCAGTCTATGGTTTTGCTCTGTACAATTTTATTGATTTTTAAGCTCGAATGAATTCATCCAAAGAGATTGAAGAAATAGTCTTAGCTGATTATACATTCAACTGAGTAATCTTAATTCCTTAGCCCCTAGCAATTGCTATCCTTTCTTCAGCACCAATGTGTTTTCTCCTGTTAAAAAATGTGACAGTTATACTGAAATGTCCACAATGTTTATCGCGTCCAATCCCAGACTTAGTATCTACATGCTTACAAGCTAGTTCCCCTAAATCCGCCTTTTGCAAAGTTTAATGGGTCTAATTCGATTTCTTTCCCTTCAAAAACTTTTCGCAGCAGTCCATTATATCTACAGATTTAATAACAATATTCAACTCTCCACATTCCCCTTCAGTCGCATTCTACTGTGCACGTTTGTTTAAGATTTATCGTTCTGCAAGGTGTCGACTTGAGAAGCAAAATAGATGGCACGGTTAAATGTGTAATAATCATGTCAAGCCTGTACATATCTATGGTTTGTTGTACTTGTTTACAAATAACATGATTTTATGTCACATATACGCTCTATCAATACTGTAAACAAAGTGCCACAAAAATGTTTCAGGCCCATCATGCGTTGAGTATCAGAATTACCCCCAGATTATGCATATCTGGTTCCCTTTCGTATGTACCGTTAGATGATAAATCAAGAACAAGTTTAGTATCATCTGGGAATATCGATAAGATTATGCATATCAGAATTTCTTTTTTTTTCAGCCTTCTATGTATACAATTATTTCGTATAATCAATTTCATGCAGCTTAACATAGTGTATTCTCAGTAGATGAATAATTATTACACATCTAATATAATGTGATAATGATTCAAGAATCAAGATCCCGCGTTAAAGTGTACATAAGACAAAGTGAGGAACAGAAGCTTGCCTCATAATTGATGGGTTAAATTGACAATATCACCTATCCTAAAATCTTTTAAATATAAACGGAAGAAGGGTATTGTGGACATTTCAAGGTCCCTCCAATAAATACCCAAACCTGAACCTTTTGCTTTACGGATCTCCTATTAAAGATTTCATTTATGGAACCTAAATTTGTCTTGACCATTTTTCTCTTAATCTCATTCTCAGCAGCTGTAACGACAGCCGATTACATTCGCCCTCAGCCTCGTAAAACACTTGAATTTCCATGGAACTCAAAGCCCCCTTCTTATCCGCAGCAGGTAAACCTTACTATTTCGTTCTATCACTTTGCTTTCTGGGTTTTTAGTAATGATGTTTTTCTCACATTCTAGCTCTGCTTTCAGATTTTTAAGTGTCTGATTCATATTTGTTCTGATCTAATCTGGGTTTTGATTTTTTTTTTTAATTTTTTAAATAAAGATAACTTCTCTGTTTGTTCACGTGGAAAACAGTTTCGTTGAAAAATTTTCTGGGAGAACTTCAAAATGTCTTCTTTGAAGCTTCCGTTATCTTTACTTATAGTTTACAGTAAAAAACTCAGATCCTTTGTTTATTTATTTGTTTAGGTTTTCGATGAGGGAGGAGTGGTTTAGGAGAAATTTAGGTTGCCTGCTGAATGTGCATGATTGATTGCAATTAAGATTTTTCCAAGAAAATTTTGAGCTATGATAGTGTGCCTCGAGTGGGTTTAGAGTGAGTATGTTGTAAAATCCCTCTTCTATCAGCTTAATGCTTCATTTGCCAAAATCATGATAGTTCTTTGAGGAGGTACCTCTAAATTTGAAGGATGTGGATCTCCATTTGTTTTTGGAAAATGATTGGGTAAATTATAAGATTAGTTGTATGACTAGTGTTTACCTATTGCAGGTTCACATCTCTTTGGCAGGAAACAACTACATGCGAGTGACATGGATCACCGATGATAAATCATCTCCTTCAGTTGTTAAATATGGAACTTCGCCTGGGAGATACAGTTCTAGTAGCAAAGGAGAGAGCACATCTTACAGTTACCTATTCTATAAATCGGGAAAGATACACCACACAGTCATTGGACCTCTGGAACCTGACACTGTTTACTATTATCAGTGTGGGGGACTAGGTCCTGAGTTCCAGCTCAAGACCCTTCCTGCTCAACTCCCAATTGCTTTTGCTGTGGCAGGGGATTTGGGTCAAACTGGCTGGACTAAATCAACACTAGACCACATTGATCGATGCAAATATGATGTGCATCTGCTTCCAGGAGACCTTTCATATGCTGATTACATGCAACACAGGTGGGACACATTTGGTGAGCTGGTGCAACCACTTGCAAGTGCAAGGCCATGGATGGTAACAGAAGGAAATCATGAAAAGGAGATCATACCACTATTTAAGGATGGATTTGAAGCGTATAACAACAGGTGGAAGATGCCATTTGAGGAGAGCGGATCAAGCTCCAATCTTTATTATTCTTTTGAAGTTGCAGGGACTCATATTATCATGCTTGGTTCATATGCGGATTATGATGAGTACTCGGATCAATATAACTGGTTGAAGGTTAATTTTCTGTTGTTCTTTCAGATGAAGTATTCATTTACTGCTACTATAGATTGCAATAGCTGATCTTTTTGGCATTAAATGGATGATTTCAACTTGTAGATATTTGCATCCTTTTTACATACAATATAACTGATTTTTTTTTTTTTTGTTCTCCCTTGGTCAATAGGGTGATCTTTCAAAGGTTGACCGGGAAAAGACACCATGGTTACTCGTTCTATTCCATGTTCCTTGGTATAATAGTAATGAGGCACATCAAGGTGAAGGGGATGGAATGATGGCAGCCATGGAGCCATTGCTCAATGCTGCTGGTGCGGATATAGTGCTTGCTGGTCATGTTCATGCTTATGAAAGATCGGTATGCTATTACTTGTTTAGCTTATCTCTGTATTCTTCATATTATGGAACATCTCATATAATTGGTTATCCGTTTGACAGAAACGTGTTTCCAATGGAAAACCAGATCCTTGTGGTGCTGTCCACATAACTATTGGAGATGGAGGGAATAAAGAAGGTTTAGCAAGCAAGTATGTCCTCACTCAGAACAAACTTTGAATTGCCGAATTCCAACTGTGTGAAGAAATTAAATGATGAAAAATAAATAAGTTTTAAATGTAGATTTGAAATTTCCTTTGCGGAGTTTTTTCAAAATGAGGGTTGTGCCTGCTTATCTCATTTATGCAGAAAAATTCTTAGCTGTGAATTAAGCCTCCTCTAATAATTTCTAAAATATTTATCTATCCACTGAACAATGGAATTTTACATTAGTCCCATAAATTCATTGATAGGTACAAAAACCCGCAGCCTGAGTGGTCAGTCTTCCGGGAAGCAAGCTTTGGTCATGGAGAGCTCAAGATAGTGAATTCAACTCATGCATTCTGGAGCTGGCACAGGAATGACGATGATGAGCCGGTAAGGTCTGATCTAGTCTGGATAACCTCTGTGGTGAGTTCGGGATGCATTGAGAAGAGACATGAACTAAGAAAGATACTTATGGCACCTTAGGCTGGTTAAAATTTCGTTGCTTACCAATGTAAACCTGGTTATGGTTATGCTAAAAGAGTTCTATGTAAATATGTTATGGGACAACCAATCTATGATAATTGCGCCGCTGCTTTGGGCCACTTGTTATTTTGTTTGTTTTTGAAGAGAAAACCTTGTGTTGTTGAACTCCTCTTTTTTAATAATAATAAGACGAGAGAGAGAGAGAGAGAGAACACCTTGGTCATCGTAAGAACTAAGAAATGAAGGGGCTTGCTTGTATTCTAGTGGCATTAATTGTATTTTGACTTCAATAAGTTCTAAGTCAGTCAATCTGGTAGTCTTAATATTTGTCCTTTCTTATATAGGTCTATATTTAGTTGCGAATCACAAAAGGGATTCCTCTTTGGCTATCAAGCGATAAAAAATTTAACTGAAAAAAATAAAAAAAATCAACAAAATTAGCGGAGTAGAGGAAGTAAAAATGCATGCTACAACCCGCTGGCTTTGGAGCTAGAATTGGCATCCTGTAGTCGCTTGATGGTTCTGGGGTTCTTCAAACAGAATTTAGTAAACGCAAATACCTCTGAATCAAGCTTGTCATAAAAATGCAACACAATGCCTAATCCACTTCTCCCTTTAAATCCTTGTAAATACCGTCTTATTTCAGCAAATCCAACTTCTGCATAACCTGATCAGTACCTAAACATGAACCTAATATCTTGACATATATGAAGCTTCTGCAATTTACATGGGGCATTTGATGTAAATCATATTACTATCTCATCCTAATCAGGAGGTTGTGAACCACTATGGAAATGGAGACTTGCAGCACCAAAGGCCTCAGACAAAATATTTTTCTTCACAAGAAAAATACCTATGTAATACCAGGCACCAAAGAGTTCCTCCTCAGACATCCTTTGATGTTCAACATGTGAGATCATTGAACAATGCACGAACAGAGCTAAGGTCGTACGCTAACTTATCATCTGCATCCCTGACAATTGTTTGGAGAAGGAAATTGAGCTGATTGTCTGAAATGTTAAATAACGGCAGAACCAAATTCAAGCATCCAAAGATCTGATTTTATCTATGGACTTGTTAGATCTATTGAGGAGTTGGAGTCCAGTGCCTGGTGCTTATTTCCCCTCCAGAGTATAATTTGCTCATCCTTGAACAAGATAGGGACACAAGGAACCAAATCCTGCAGTTATGCATTGGAGTCAAAATCCACAAACTTATACAATACTGGAAACTTGGAATCCAATTCTGAGAAATGAGTCATACCCTTAGCTTCACACCAATCTTCTTGCAGTCACTGGTACCTACATGTGAGCAATCTAGTCTCACCACCTCTTCGGTCTTGAAGGCCTCCCTCACTCTCTCCACTACATACAGATACACACCATTCCTGGCTGCACAACGTAATGGAACAATCAGCACTTAAATAGTGCAAATCAATCATCCATGCTCATTAACATTTCAGTGCATAATATGGTAAAAGAGGAAAGCAACAATACATCCTAAGCCTCCAAAACTCAAATTCACTCACTTAATTTCATCAAAGGTCGAGAATTAAGTCCTCTGTTTCTCATTTCCTTTGTTTCTTCAAATGTCAGGCCATCTGCAACATTCTTCACAAGCTTAGGATATATGGGTGCATAGGGCTTCCATAACATGAGAGGAATAACCGGGCGGTTCTTGGGATCATAATTTCGACCACGGTACAAAAGAAGGACATTAATCTTCCGATAGATAATCTTCCCACCAGCTTTATCCTATATAGACACTACAATCTAACTCAGCCCATTTATGAAAACATAAAAACAAGAAGATAGAGTATCAAACTCATGTACACCGTCTGGTACAAACCTCAAGGTGGAAGCAAACATTGTCCATGTCGAGAGTTGGCACACCCAAGCACTTTATTCTTACAGCTTCAGCTCTCTTCCAATGGTTATGGATGTCATCCAACAAGTTGTGCGTGACTCCCCCCTTCCCTAGAGCAAAATACAAAGGTTAACTCTTTCATTTAACAATGACAAGGTCATAGCTGAATCACACCTTTTTTAAGTGTATGAAAACATAAGCTGATTCGGTTACATAATATATATGTCAAATATAAGATAACCTTCAAAACAAACTCAACTATGTATTATAAATGCAAGTACAAGGGAATTAGGCAGGTTAAGGCAAGTCGGAAGTTCATCCAATTTAATCTTTCTCTTAGACACATAAGTAGATAAGCTAAACACATAATTTTGTTGTCCTCTGAGGCTTGACCTAAATACGGACAGAAGTGAAATTATATTCTTATCAAAAACCTGCCGGCTATTTATGAAATTTGCTAGATATCTGCAACACAATTTGTCAAGAACCTACCTGAAGAACATGCGAAATTGGCATCCTTATATATTTAGACATAATTTCAGGAAAAATCATACTATTTATCTCTTACATCGTCAGGTACAAGCGTATTTATAATCTAACAATCTCAAATTACTCTACCATCCTTCAAAGTTAATCAAGCACATTACTAGTTTGATAAAAAAGTTTCTAATAATTCATTAAGATATCAAATGAATGCTCACCACATGATGCATGTTGAATTAACCACTCAGCCAAAAGAATACACTGAACAAAACTTTACCCAGATTGATTTGCCGGGCACAGTCGCTATGCCGGTACCGTTCGACAAGCTCCGCAACTTCCTCCTCCGTTAGCGGGTCCCCAAGAACCCGTTTCCTCTCCTCCTCCAACCGGGCCAAATCGGCTTCTTTATGAGCTAAAGCAGCCGTACCTGTCCATTTCCTGTCAAGCCGCCCTGGTCCGAAAGGAGAGAAGCGCTTCGGCTCCCGGAATCCAATGGGCTCGATCGCCGGGTTGGTCTCTGAGTAGGAGTATTTGAAGTCAAAAGGAAGTTGGGATTCAAGCGGGAGGTTTGAATTGGTATCGGGAAGGTTTTGTTGGGTCTTGGGGCTTTTGGGTTTCTGGGCTTTCGGAGTAAATGGGGGGTCGAATGTATCTTCATCTTCAGATGAAGAATGCGTCAAACAAAAAGAGAGTGCAAAAAGTGGTGATTTTGGGTGGTTTCTAATCAGGGTAAAGGTTAGGGTTTTTTCAAGTTTTAGTTTTGCCAACATTTGAAATATGGTATTTTGTTGTTAGAGTGAGCTGGGAAGAGGAAGTTCTGTTGAAAAAATCGCATGACTTGACCGGTATATTTTGGTCATTAATTTTATGTACCTGGTGATGCCCAGTGCTATTGGGGTATTTTCGTTCCGTTCCTGTCTTTAGAGTCTGTGACATGGGATAAAAGTAAGCAGTGGCTCCAAAATTCATCCGGGTTGCTATCTTCCTTGCAAACATTGCAACTACAACATTGCAAGTTCTAGAATGGCCACTAAAACCAACTTGCAGAATATAGTCATGAACCTGCCGGTCTTGGTTGGCAAACTAAAGTATTTGGCAAGAGGTTTTTAGTTAAAGTTTGTGCGACTGTGTCTGCATCTTCTCTACGAGCAAGAAGTGTGCTGCCATGCTGAAATTTCTTCAACATGTGCAGAATATGCGACATGCTCAAGGTGGTCAACGTTAAAAGTGTAATTAGTGATAACTTGAAGAGGAACATGGAAATCCAAAAATAAAGTGCAATTCTAGCAGTACCCGTACGCTATATAAATACAACATTGATACACATAAGGGCCTGCCATCCTTTAGAATTAAAGTGTGATATGTTAGAAGAGGTTCTATCAAAGTACAGACAGCCTGTAGCAAAACCACCGCTAATTCCAAGGCCAACATTTCAAGAATTGATAAAAGACACCAGTAATTACATCATTAATATTTTCACTTCAGTTATGCATTCAGTAGTTGCCGCCTTCAAAACTGCATTCATAGAGTTGGCAAATTTGTGTAAAACGGTCAAACTGAAGAGACTTTGTTCAACCTCTCATCTTTACATCGCCTTTGATCTTCGACCATGGATTCGAAAACCTCCAAGAGATTATCCAACGCCTTAGTATTCTCTCCGAATACCTTCAGTGCATACACAATGCTCTCTATGGTGGACAAATATCCAGCCTTTGGCTGATGCCTCACCTCACCATATAAGCTCATCTTATCCAAATCCAACTTCAAATGTAGCAAAAGCTTCAGCCAAGGATTCTCATTGTACATTCTCTTTGCCTTGGACCAAGTCCCATCCAAAACAATCAAGTTCTTTACTTGAAAATTCATGCCTTCAAGGTCATCAACACCGATTGCTCTTTCACTTGGGAATAGAAGTACTGACCCTGGATAAATCTCAAGTTCAAACTCTTCACACTCTTCCAGTTCAGTGCTCCCACTCCGTTGTTGCTTCTGCATCTTCTTTACAACAAACCCTTTTGCCAAAGTATCCAAGGCTGCCTGAGAATCCAAAATCTGATCAAAATTTGGCTTCTTATGATCGGTTGGTACCATCCAACTATGAGCAAGATCACTAACGATACCATTTTTGCTAATATTCACAGTCATAACAGGCTTTTTATTACAACTTGAAACTGGTGGCAAAACCTTATCTTCGTGAGAGATGTTTTTGTTGCTAACGGAACTAGATTCACAAAATACAGGACCCACATTGGATTGCCTAAACAGGTTGCTATTGGTACCATTTTCACCGTTGCCTTTGTCAGTACTAAACGCATTTTCATGCCTCAAAACTATGACATCATTTTTAGATAAATCTAGATTTTTCACAGTATATGAGCCTTCCAAATGGTTTTTAGCATCTACGCCACTAATATTACTCGTCAAATCACATTCTTCACTACTATCAATCAAAATGCTGCTTTTCTCTTCTCGGCACCCTTCAAATCTCTTAAACCCAGAACCAACCACGATTCCTCTTTCTAGTCCGAAGCCATTCTGGATCTCTCCTAACACAACTTGAGACGAATCTGATTCGTGATCCGTTTCAATCAACCTTATATCAAACTGTGACTCAAAATTGACATCAGAAACAGTGGTCGCAGTGACATTCTTCAGTCCTAGTTTAGCAATTCTAGTAGAATTAAGAGGATGGTTTCTCTCTAAACGGTGTTGAAGGATGGTGACGCTTACTGTATTTTCAAAACCCGGATTCTGGATCCGATTGCAAAGGCAAAGACGGGCCGGTTTGGAACAAAATGGGCAAATGGATCGTTTGGATTTAGCTTCAGTTGCTGCCATTTTCAGGGTTTCAGCAAAGTTGTGGCTTTGGAAATGAAGGGGATTGAGAATGACCAGTGATCGAATCCGTGTTCCAAAATTGACCAACATTTGAGTAAAATGAATCACAACATGGGCAAAATTTCCAGACCTTTGGATCAATTTGTATCTGTAAAGTGAAACCCTAGCAGTCTGAAANAGCGGTTCCTTAAACCCCAGCCTAGCATTTTATGGTTAGAATATCCGAAACGACGACGTCTTGATTCTGGGGACTTCTAGAGACAAGCAGACACATTCATAAAAAGTAAGAGTAATATTATAAACTAGGTGAAAAGCCCTGCGTTGCGGAGTTATGTTTATTTAATATGATTTGTTATTTTTTATTATTTTTATANATTTGATAAATTTTTTAAAGAAATTTTTATTGAAAGAAGATGAAAATCCTATATTTAGATATAGAATCAAAGATTATAGATCAAAAGAAGAAAATAAAATTCTTACAATTTAAAATTGTCTATTCTTTGGAACACTTTTATATTCTTTATCAAATAAATTGAACCTTCATGGATGTAGTTCCTAAACTTCAAAACCGCATTTTTTTTTTTTTTGGTATGGTTGCATGAATAACTTCATTCTGTAAAATNGAATAGAAATTAGTTATTTTAACAAACTTGTATAATTTATAAAAAATAAAACTTCAAATTCTTTTTAGCAATATATTTGCTCCATGTTCATCAATAAAAATATCAAGACTAATGAGTTCATTATTCATCTTGAAATTATGGTACTCTCATATTCTAGTTACTCTGACGGTAATTATCCAATCATCTCGTGATTCGTTAAGATCTTTAAGTGCAATATAAGATATTTTGATGATATACCTGTAAAGAATATAATTAACAACATTAAATTAATTTATAAATTACATTTTATATTCTATACTTTAAGGGCTTACACAAAATATAGTATATTTAAATATATGATTTTTTATCACAATAAATTATTTTGCAATATTATTTTTTAGTGTTACTATTCTNATCTAAATTATTTGAGTTCATGCAATAATAAAAAATCTCATTTTATAAATAACTTTCAAATTTGAGACCCAAAAAGAAAAGTCTGGAACAGTCTGATTTCGACTTAATTCAAAAGCTAATAATTGTTTTAAAGAGATCAGAGTTTTATTTTTTTTTTTTTTAAGTAAACAAAAAAACTCATTAAAAGAGTTTAAAAAATTTAAATATAAAAATTTATAATATTGGCATATACTTTTAACGAAGCATATACACTTTTAATATGAGAAATTTGTTACTGAAAAACTAAATAAATAATAAGTTATAGATGAAGTTTGAAATGTATAGAAAAACAAATAAAAACAAATCACATATTACAATAAAGACTAAAAAAAATTATCCAATTAAATTCATGACATGACANATGAAATATAATAATCTATAAATTTTATAATATTTGGTTAATTGAATAAAATTGATAAAAGTAGAGCTACCTCTTGAAAAAAGATGAACGAAGCCTTAGAAATGTTGATGGTAAAGCAAATTAAAATGATTAGAGGTAATGCTATTATTTATAAACTAGATGCAAAGCCCGCGCGTTGTGCGATTATGTTTATTTAATATTTTTTTAATGATTTTATAAATTTTCTAAATAAGTTTTTTATTAAAATTAAAATTGATATTTTGGTATAGGAACTCTTGGTTGTTTGATCTCTTTAGAGAAATAATCATGAGAAATTGTATACAGTAGGGGCATCTAGTATAACNTTTTATATTGCTTATCAAATAAATTGAACCTTTGTAGATGTGGTTGCTAAATTTTGGAACCCTGTTATTTGATATAGTTGTATGAATAACTTCATTCTACAAAATGAATGAAAATTAACTATTTTAATAAACTTATATAATTTATAAAAAATAAAACTTCAAATTATTTTAGTAATATATTTGTTACCTATTCATCAATAAAAATCATAATAAGACTAATGAGTTCATTTTTCATCCTNGAAATTATGACACTCCTTTATTCTAGCTACTCTGACGATAATTATCCAATCATCTTATGATTGGTCAAGATCTTTAAGTATAGTATAAGACATTTTGATGATATACCAGTAAAGAATATAATTAACAATATTAAATTAATTTGAAAATTACATTTGGTATTCTAAAGTTCAAGGGCTAACACAATATGTAGTACATGTAAATATCTGGTTTCTTATCTCAACAAATTATTTCATAATATTATTTTTTAGTGTCACTCTTCTATCAGAATTAGTCTAATTTCGATCTAATTCAAAAACTAATAACTGTTTTTGTTCCAAAACTTGAGGAGATGAGAGTTTGATTTAATTTTTTTTTTGAATTGAAGAGAAAAACTAATTAAAAGAGTTTAAAACGTTTAAATATAAAAATTTATAGTATTGACATATACTTGCAATGAAGCATATACATTTTCTAATATGAGAACAATAAATGTTCATCAACTTAGAAATCTTAAAAGAAAATACAAAAAGTTTTTTCATGAATTTCACTCTTTATTACTTATGACCAATAAATATTAATCATAAACAATGAATGTTGATTAGGTTAGAAATGGTAAAACAAAATACAAAAAATTTGTTCACGAATTTTAATCTTTATTGCTTATTACCAATAAATATTGATCAACACACTGATCCGTTCATTTTCACATATCCTAACAATAAATGTTGATCAACTTATAAATCATAAAAGNAAAATACAAAAAGTTTATTCATGAATTTTACTATTTATTGCTTATCACCAATAAATTTTAATAATGAACAATAAATATTAATGAGTTTAGAAATCATAAAAGAAAATATAAAAAGTTTGTTCATGAATTTTAATTTTTATTGCTTATCACCCATAAATTTTGATCAATACATGATCCATTTATTTTCACATATTTCAATAATTTTACATAGAACACTTAATATTGACAGCTTAGAAATCGTAAAAGAAAATACAAACAGTTTATGTATGAATATCACTCTTTATTGCTTATCATCAATAAATATTAATTATGAAAAATAAATGTTGATCAGTTTAGAAATAGTAAAAGAAAATACAAAAAGTTTGTTCATGAATTTTACTCTTTATTGTTTATCACCNAATAAATGTCAATCAATACCAAGAATCATACTTGTTATCCTACATGTTGATTATGAAAAATAAATGCTGATCAGTTTAGAAATCGTAAAAGCAAATACAAAATGTTTGTTCATGAATTTTACTCTTTAACGCTTATCACTCATAAATGTCAATCAATACCAAGAATCATACTTGTTATCCTATATGTCAATTATATTAGTTCATGCTTCAAGATTATCCTATTTGTCAAAAAATTTAGAGCTTAAAAAATCATATTTGTCATCCTATGTGTCAACTATACAAATATATGCTTCAAGATTATATAGATATATAGATATATATATAGATAGATATAGATATAGATTAAAAATTTTGAATTTAAAGTTTTGGTTGATAGTTATTTATTGATTTTAATTTAATGATAAAAAGAATTCATTAGTAGTCGATATTAAAAAAATGAATTAAAAAAAAAGTCAAGTTTTTAATTTAGAATTAACTCACTCTAATATAACATTAAAACAAAAAGAATTAAATCTTCACCTAAGGAAGGGTAAAAGAGTACTTACTCACAAAGCAGTTGTGGAAGGCACAGTCGAGATTCCAAAAAGCATTGCAACAGACTTTTGACCGACGAAACTCCACACGCCAAACCACAGCTTACAGAGAAACTCTCCACTTTCCATTTAATTTTCCCGAGAAACGAACGCTCTGTTGCCAAAATCATGCACGACTTCTGCTTTACTATCCCCTACGGTATGATTCTCATAGCAGGAGGCGTTATTGGGTATTCAAACAAAGGAAGCATAGCTTCCTTGGCTGGCGGTTCCGGCACTGGATTGCTTCTCGTTTTGGCTGGCTACGTGAGCCTCAAAGCCTTTGAGAAGCGAAAAAACTCTTACTTTGCTCTGGTTCTTGAGACTGGTAAACAGTTTTTTCCGGATTTTGATTTTTACTTCCTTTTTCTTTTCTTTTTTATTTTATTTTATTGTATATATTTTAAGTGTTTGATTCTCTTCTGTGGTGGTTTATGTAGGATTGGTTTTAGATTTATAGGATTAGTGATTTTGTACATTTGGTGGTGTTGACTTTGCTTGTTTAGATCCAGGTTGATATTTTGCATGTATTGTTAGGAAAAGTAATTTTGGGATTCTTTCAGATATTTTAATCTGGGTTCTTTGCTAATGTTTTGGCTTGTTGAAAACTGTTACTTGATCTGTGATACAATTGTTATAGGAAAGTCTTTATAAATTGTGCATCCATTTGGTTGAGGAGATTCAAGGGAATTGCTGTATGAGATGGTTGCTTAATGTTTAGCGACTTGGGATTAAATCCATGCTTTTGCTTTTGCATGTCTAATGCTGTATTCAGCCAACGTTATTGGGAAGATATACCATGGTGCATATGATCTTAGTGCTATCACTTCGATGGAAAATATTGAAGCAGTAGTTGTTACTAGTATAACATTATGGGATGATCCTTTATGATCTATGGGTTAGACTTAGAGGAAAATTGATATGAGGACAAAATATATGTATCAGGAAATAGATTTAATCAACATGAATGTTGAGTGAATATTAGAGGCCAAAAGAGCTGATAAGGAAAGTTTTGTTTATGAACCTCTTGCGTTCGTATTATTTCTGGTGATAGGCAAGTGAGAAAGAAAACTTTTTTTGCTTGTTTGTTTGTTTATTGTAATTATCTCTTTTTTGTGCTGACTTTTTTGTGTTTGACACAGTTTTAGCGGCTGTACTGACTGTGGTTATGGGACAGCGTTATATCCAGACCTCTAAGATTATGCCAGCTGGTATTGTTGCTGGGATCAGGTAAGATGAGGAGAAATCTGCCTATCTTATACCCTTTGACTCTAATGTGCTGATACCCCCAAAACTGATATAGTTCCATGTACCATACTGTTTCTAGTGCAGCCCCATGCATACATAATATATCTCTACCTAATTGCACTGCATTTTGTCTGTACAGCTACTCTTTGTTTCATTATATTTGATGGCTTCAATATCAGAGTTTCAAATTTTCTTTTACTTTTCTTTGTCTTGTATATTTATATCTGATTGAATAATTTGTCGGCAATTTTAATCCCTCTGAATGTCTGTATAGATCAAATTAATACTTTCTGGTCTGCTTGAGCCTTTTTTGCATAAATTTTGTTATCAGTGATTTGGAATATGGTAGTTATGCTGTGGCCTATTTGTCATGAAGCTGCTGCAGCAGTCCGGTTTTATGGTTCATCTAGGCTAGCAATTTTATGAATTTCAATTTATGAGATAATTGCAATTTTAAATCGAGTCTTTAACAGAGAGGAGAGGATTTTCTTCTGGAATTTCAGTCAAGTGAAACATGTTATGCCAGTGGCATCTTATTTTATTTCGCTTTACATAGAAATGATCATCTATCCTTCTCGTACAAATTTTAGATCAATGATGTTAGTTATGATCTGGACTTAATTACCGTTGATCCATAAGAAATCCAATTAGAATTAAGTCGCTAGATTCTAGTTTTCTATGGTAATGACCCCATATGGTTATTTGGTTTACTTTTAATTAAACTTTCACTCTGATTTTTAGGTTCTTAACACTTGCAATTGTTTTCTTGCAGTGCTCTGATGACTGGGTTTTATCTGTACAAAATTGCTACCGGTGGGAACCATTTACCAGCCAAGGCTGAGTGATTGCTTTGAGAATATTTTGTAGTAATAGTACAGAAAAGACGTATGGAAATTACAGAAATATGCAAATGCACTGGAGCTATTGCTTTGTTGAGCTAAGATGTATTGGTAGGTATTAATCCCACTTGTTTGTAATGAGACAAAAGATTCGTGTTCCTTGAAAACGAAATGCCCAGTTTCTCAAGATTAAATTGTTCATATTTTTCTTTTATTTCTCAATGACAACCAACCTCATAGAATGAATAGTTGACAAGCGCTGGGATGAGCTTGAGCTGAAGTTGCTTAATGACAGCCCACAAGTATAGCAACATATTAGACCTTCAATGGATTCTTGAATGAACTTAATTAAGGTTCAGCACTACTATTCTAGGCACATTGCATCCACAAAACACAATGCCGAACAAAATGGGACATTGTTGATTTCGTGGGTTTCCAATATCTTTGATTAGGGAAATGTATTTGCACCCCAATTAACATTGTTTTTTAGCAATATCCAACCCCTACTTTCACGGTTTCGCTTGAGGATATTAATAGCTTGTATGGTAGAAATTACATGTGTATTTTCATGGTATAGCTTAAGTAATATTGCCACTCTCGTGAAAGTGGGAGTACGAGTGGGGGTTGAGTATTACTAAAAAATTTTAAAGAGTTGTCAGTGTTATTTAGGTTATACAATGGAGGTGCATATGTAATTTTCTAATGTAAACCGTTAGTGTCCTCAAACAGAACCGTGAAAAATGTGGGTTGGTTGTTACTGAAGTGAAAAATGTGGGTTGATTGGTACTAAAAAGAAAAGTGGGGGTTGGGTTTATCAAAAAATCAATGGAGTGACAGTTATTTAGGCTATATTATAGGGGTGCGTACATAATTTTTCCATCTTTGATGCTCCTAATATCTTACCTATGTTTCACGTTAATAATTTTTTATAATGATTCATTCAACAGTCTCGTACCTACTGCCTGGGTTCAGTAAACATATCTGTGCATGTGATTGCCAACTCACTGATCACTGACCTGAATATAATATGAAATTCTAAGCTTAGATTTTTTTTGTCATTTAATCCCTCCAAGTTTCCCCTGTTTATCGAACATTCAGGAAGAAGAAAAATAGAGAAGAAAAATCAAAACCTAATTTAGTTCTTATTTCACCTTCCTAAAGAAGGGACTAACAATTATCAATCGGTATCCCAGAATTTACTTCCTTCTCGGTCTCCTTAAGAAAGGAGAGGACTCGGACAAAATCAAGAAGGAAGAGATTGATCATATTTGAAAGTACGATTCCTGCTCATAAACCTACAAAAAAAGAAAAAACCTCTATCTCCATATAATTGTTGTTAGCAATAAATCAAACCCACTTAACTGATGAAATAGACAGAAAATGATACAAAGATAGGCTGATGGTATCTCTTTTTTTGAAATTGGCACACGCGTAATTTTCTTTTGAGAAGTTATCCAGGAGAAGACTGGGAACATTGGAGAGTTATACAGAATAAACAATAATTATAACTTGTTGCATTGCGTTGCTAATCTCCTCTTTCAATCTGGTTAATGGCATATTTGAAGTCTAAAGAAGAGAGATTCCGACCAAATAATGACAAACTAAGGAAGAGTGATTCCAACCCAAATAATGACAAACAGGACTGAAAAACTTTGGGTCTGCAGCGACAATATATATTTCGCATCACCTCTATGCACAATCCAATAGGCTTCTGTCTTGCACGAATCATGAGTATCTTGTTCACCTTTTTCCTTCTGTTCCTTCCCATTTTGCTTCTACTAGCCAGAGGAAGATCATCAAAAAGGCTCCCTCCAGGTTCACTTGGACTACCCGTAATCGGCCAAAGCCTTGGCTTACTCCGTGCGATGCGAGCCAACACTGTAGAGCAGTGGCTTCAACAAAGAGTAAGGAAGTATGGTCCCATATCAAAGTTAAGCCTCTTTGGGAAACCAACTGTGTTCGTTCATGGCCAGGCTGCAAACAAGTTTGTTTTCACCAGTGACAGCAGCGTTATCGGTAACCAGCAAGTAAAGTCAATGCGTATGATTTTGGGCGATCGGTGTTTGTTGGAACTAAGCGGCCAAGACCACAAGCGTGTTAGAGATGCCCTTGTCTTGTTCCTGAAACCGGAATCGTTGAAGAAGTATGTGGGCAAGATTGAGGCAGAAGTCCGGAAACACATTGAGTTGCAATGGCGTGGGAAGGAACAGGTCACGGTATGTTGAGGGCTTGATACTACCAAGATTCTGCTTTCTTTTTCAACGGGAAACTTCAATTTTTTCCTGAACTCATAGCTGAACTCTTGGAATTATGTTTCAAATAGGTGTTGCCTTTGATGAAGACGCTCACATTCAACATAATATGCTCACTTCTATTTGGACTTGAGCGGGGAGGTCGGAGAGATCAACTTGTTGATGGCTTTCACCAAATGATAAAAGGATTGTGGTCAGTCCCACTTAACTTGCCTTTCACACGTTACAATCGCAGCCTTAGAGCAAGTGCGAGGGTTCAAAACATGGTGAAGGATCTCATACGCGAGAAAAGAATGAAACTTGAGCAAAAGGGTGCTTCTCCCCACGACGACCTTATCACTTGCTTGCTCAGCATCCGCGATGAAAAGAATGAACAAGTAATTACTGAGAGGGAGATTTTGCATAATGTCATGCTTGTTATGATCGCTGGCCACGACACTTCATCTATTTTAATCACATTCTTGATACGTCTTTTAGCTAGTGATCCTACTGTTTATGCAGCAGTACTTCAAGGTATATTCAAAACTCCCTGCAGGTTGTCTCTGGCTTTCATCTTTATTTTCTGTATTTAAAAGTCGATCACTTTGTTGAACAAACTTCGCAACCTATAGTAAGCTAGGCACAGAAGTTTCAAGCATCAATGTTAAACTCTTTACCATAAAGTATTTTTCTGCTCATTTTGAGATTCCAGAAAGAATGTATTATCTGTAGTAATAGGGCATGCGGATATGAAGGCATGGTTTAGACAATTCAGCTTAATCATCACAAACATAACTAAGGAGGATCACATAATTAATTACAAGGATATCAATGATCTCGCAAAATAGCATCTGAGATGCTGAAATGCTCGTTTATTTGGCTATATATGCAGAACAAGAAGAAGTGAAAAGGGGCAAGCAAACAGGAGAGTGTCTAACATGGGAAGATCTTGCCAAGATGAAATACACATGGAGGGTAGCAATGGAAACTCTGAGGTTGTTTCCTCCAATCTTTGGTGGCTTCCGAAAGGCTTTGAGAGATATAGAATACGGCGGATACCTCATCCCTAAAGGGTGGCAAGTAAGTGATGAAATTGAAATTTGTTTCGCTTGGCGATCTGTCCATGCTTTGCCATGTATAACTTTTAAATGATCCTACTTATTCATATGTAGATATTCTGGGCTATGAGCATGACTCACATGGACGACAGCATATTCCCGGAACCGTCAAAGTTTGATACAAGCAGATTCGAGAATCAAGCATCAATTCCTTCCTACTGCTTTATTCCATTTGGCGGAGGCCCTCGTATATGTCCAGGGCAGGAGTTTGCGAAGATCGAAACCCTTGTTGCAATTCATTATCTGATTACTCAATTTTCTTGGAAGTTACTATGTTCAGACAATTCTTTCAGCAGGGATCCAATTCCTACCCCAACTAAAGGACTACCTATCCAGGTTGTACCAAAGAAGCTATTGTGAGATTCTTGTCTGATGATTATAGTGGATCAGGGCCTTGGAGTCCAAACTCGACTGGTGATATTAGAGCTTTTTCAAACGTCTGCCATTTGCTATCTAGCCAAGCTAAAAAGTCACTGACATTTTTGCCTCCAAGAAATAAAGGATGAAATCTTTATAAGCTTGATCCTCTTTGTCTAACTGATTGAGATCTTTTGGGCATTTAGGGTCAAGTTTTAAAATAAAAATAATATAAGTGTACCGTAAAGTAATAAAATAAAGTGCAATGATTCCTTAGTGATAAAGAGGAATCTTGTAATAGTATTATCACTACCTATATAAGGATGTCATGGCAATGATATTCGACAGAGTTAGTCGGATTGAAAAATATCAGTATGTAATAAAAGATCCTCTGTTTTTTTGCTAAAGATTTCTTTAACGTTGCTCTCTTACTTGTATCACAATCTAGAACTGAAAACTAAGAACATATTTAGTCAGTTGAGCTTGGAGATGATCAATTTTTATCAGGAAACCATGTATACAGGCTGACTAGGCAAGTTATGGCGTTTAGAATCCATAGCATTTGTGTATAAGTCTGCACTCTAAAACCACAGCCTGATATTGCACTTAATGAGAGAAAATCTTGTAAAATAATTTATGTACTTCCAGTTATTTTGTTCAAGAGAAAATTTGATACGTCGGAGCTTTTAAGCTATTCCTCTATACATAATTAATTGATAGCATAAAATTACTCAAATAGAATTCCTCAATACTTGAATTATAGTAGTTATGTTAATTTCAAATAATATTTCCTTCCATGTCTTACAAAGTATATGTTCTTTTCTAAGTGAATATCTTTAAAGAAACTTTATAAATGAACATCTACCCAACCAGAAAAATCCAAGACTTTATAACCAACTACTTTTAAATTGTCAAATGTTTATATGTTAGCTTATAATCCTTTGTCACTTCTATACACTTTATTGCTCTTTGAATAGCTTTCCAATGTTCGAAAGCCTATGACTCCCACTATATTAACAAAGTTAGGTCTTTTAAGATAATCCTAATGATCTTTGAGATCTATCTCTATGAATCTCTATATTAATGACGTAAAGAGGTTTCACCCATATCCTTTATTTTAAATTTTGGAAAAGAAAACATTTTGTCTCATGTAGTAAACCCGAGTTACTACTTGTAGGTAAAATATCATCTATTATCTAGAACTAGCTAGAAAGAAGTATTTACTCCCACTGGCCTTAAGATATATAACTAATCAATGATGTTTTCAGTAAAATCAATGAAGTAACAACATTGTGAAATTGCAAAATACTATTATGGTGAGGCTTGATTACATCTATATATAGATTTCTTTATTTGTAAACCAAATGACTTTCTTAGCCTTATTGCATTTAGGGATTGTTAGAGATATGCTCTAAGAATAAGACATAGTTTTGTAATGTTAATAGTTATATGTATAAAAAAGTTATTTTTATGCCATCATTTCTCATATCTCTTTATTGCATTAATGATCAAAGGTTCTGGAGCTAATTAAATGATAAAGTCTTTGTTTATATGAAATAGTCATATATGAGAGACACATAACTTTATCATAGCTCAAATCAAGTTCGCAACTTATAAAGAGAGTTAGACTCTCTGTTTGGAAATGTTGTTGTGTCATTTGCCTTTATAGGATGATGAGTCTCAAATCATTAAAGTTGAGACATTAGGGCAAAGACACTTGTACATTATGAATATATTGTACAAGAGCAATGTAAAGTTTATGATTCATTATAAATACTCAACTTCAATTGTCAGTAGTTTATGAGAGTATTTATGTAATTCAGTTGTTTGATGGATAAACTTAGAGAAATAATTGGATCAAATTAAATTATTAAATTTTTTTTGTAAAAACAAAAAAAAAGATTCAAGAGTGCAACTTTAGCA